>MDKI01236712.1:0-33807 GCA_005239505.1 Nicotiana paniculata
ACCCCAGATTATATTTGCAGCGCCCGTTTAGTCTTTCTATAAGACATAGTTGAGTGTGATCACACATGAACACCCATCTTAATAAAGCACCCGAATGAATCACTTCCCTTGTAAATCACCTTTGTATGAAGCATAAATCCAAAATATTCCCAAAGACCGAAAGATGAGTCAATAAGGTCAACTATAACACACCTATATCATTTCCTTTGCTCAAATTACCACTTATGTTCTTCTTTTTTCCCCTTAGCTGTAACACCCCTTAATATGCTAATAACCATAAATCTAACAAATAGACGACCATGCGATCCACCGTAGGCGCTGGGACTCTCCCACTTAGCTTGAAGCTACTGTTACACAACTCGGGAACCCACCAAGATTCTTTCTTCATTGTCAAACTGATCTTGCACCACCAACTCGCTAAATCCCTCGAAGTCCTTCCGTTAGCATTTCATGAGCACTCTGCATCTCTATCAACATTCACATATTCGACCCTTTACTGGATAGTCGGTAAAACCCTTCGTAGAAGCTTCGCCAAGCATGCGACCGCTGACCTGCTCACAGGAGATAACCCACATGTGGAAATGACATGCCGACATCTCCCAACGTCGTTGCATGGGGTACAATCACTACGACCTCAATAACCCATCCTGAGCCCCTTGTCCTTCACCAATGGAACTGGTCCGTTCACCCCTTATGGACATAAGCTAGATGTACAACAATAATCTTCCAATTCAAAGTTACGTTGTATCCTTCTTCATACCAAGCAAATTCTTCCTGTTGCATCCAATCTCCCGTCATATAATAGCCAATAATTCAAGTTAAGCCCGTCGACCAAATCACCGTCCACTAACATTCCCAAATCATTCCAAACTTTCCTTAAGGTGTGTAGTTATCCTGCCACTGAACCCATATGCTACTATGCCACTCTCCCATTTTTGTCAAACTCACTCCTTTAAGCGACTACTCGACTTTCGCTTCTTACACCTAGCCTTCTAGAAGTTTAATCACCGCCTAACACTTCCCGCATGTCTTTCCTCATCCTTTGTTGCCAGTTGTTGCCTTAGATCAATATCTACCTCTGTAGCACTTGCACCGATAGATCGCTACTAACTTCAACCCTTCCCGAAGATCCTCCTTCTCGGGACGTCAACATTAGAAGTACCATTAAATCCTGAACCGACGTACCCCACGATCTCTGACAGCCGCTTCTCCCATACTATCTCACAATATCCTGCCCCAAAGGCGGATTGTAGAAGATCATAACACTGGCGAACATACCACATTCAATCAAGAACGAAGACATCACGTCGCAGATAAAAGTTCCACCACACTTGAAAGCACCAAGTCTCGTTACCCTATCAACCCAAACCTGAACATTTATAGTCTGATTGCCTTTCCTCTACCAGTAATAAAATATCGAATCTCTGAATCATGCACTGAGTAAAACTCCCCTTCAAGTCATTCACTGCCCCGATACGTAGGCAAGCATCCTACCATCATATCAATACTACACGACAACCGTTCATAAGCATCATAGCAACATGTGCACAACCTTAAAGCTCTCAGAAATACAGCTACTGAGCTGAGACGATAGAATATCCTTCTGCAAGGCGATGACAATAGCCCAAACAACCACGCAGGGAGAAACATCCAGCACCACATCTATAGTACCATTACAATTACTCACTTCCTGAGTTATAACAAGCGCTTCGCGTCGCATAAAATTGAGTGGAAAGGAAATGAAGGCATAAGCCTCAAAGGAAATCAAGTCGCACGATGAGGAATCAAGAAGGGAAGTACTCCTAACAGCCATGTAGCCTCTCGAAGATAAGTACAGACGTCTCTGTACCGATCCACAAGACTCCACCAGACTCGCTCATAACTCGTGAGACCTAAGTGAACCTAGTGCTCTGATACCATGTTGTCACGACCCAAAATACATTAACGGTTGTGATGGCACCGGACACCACTGTCAGGCAAGCCAACACCAAGAAGTTTCTCAAATTCTCATTTTGTAGTTTTGAAATCATTTCTTTTCATTAAATTAAATAGAAATTAAGGAAATTTATTGAGTAAATAACGATGCCTGAACAAATTCAAATTATAATTAAATCCCAAAGTCATCCCAGAATCCGGGGTCACAAGTGTATGAGCAATTTCTAGGAAACAAACGAGATACAATAACCGTTCGGAGTACAAATGGGACAGTAAAGAAAATAAAACACAATACTCTGTAGGAGACTCTTCTGTTGCGGGTCGTCTCGAGAGGTTACAGCTCACCTAAATCTCCATATCAACCATGCCACTGCGTCTAGCTAGGCCACTAGATATACATGTGACTGTGCAACAAAAATGCACATCAAGTGTAGTATGAGTACAAAAATAACGTGTACTCAGTAAGTATCCCGCCTAACCTCGGAGAGGTAGTGACGAGAGGTCGACTTTGACACTTACTAGAGGTCAAATTAACATAATCAAGTGTGATGCTAAACATGAATGTCATGATTAATTAACAAATAACGACAGAAATGAACAACTTCTTTCATATAAACAAATTCTAATCTCCGTCATTTCAGTTAACAACTTATATTCCCAGGCCATCAAGCGGTTAAAATTACATAAAGTACCCAGCAAATATCATGTGCAAGTAATGCCGAGGTCGAATGACCCGGTCCAACATAAATGTAAATTGTGCACTGCCGGAGGCTCAAACGACGTGAACCATAGATGCATCTATTACCCCGCTCGCAAAAAATATGTGCAACGCGGTCAATTATAAATAATAAAGTTACCCGCTCGCGAATCATACATGCGATGTAGGTACTCATAGATACACACATTCAAACAGTCAATCCATATTTTATCAGGAAACACTTATCCAAGAGAAGTTCAATTCTCTTTTCACGATTCAGAAAAAATTAAAGTTGAACTATTTAGAAATTCATCTACTAATTTGATGTGATTTAAGCAATTTAAATTGTCAATGAGGTTACAAATACTTCAATTATAGCATGCTTTCGGGTCCTAGACTACCCGGGCTTAAGTACAATAGTAGCTACGCACAAACTCTCGTCACCTCGTGTGTACGTAGCCCCCACAAATAATAGCACATAATCAATTATTTCACCTATGGGGACAATTCCCTCTTACAAGGTTAGAAAGGAGACTTACCTCGCTCCGAAGTTCCATAACCGGCTCCCAAGCCCTTCCGACAACTCAAATCGATGAACAACGCTCCAAAACTAGTCAAAAATCATGCAAACCTATAAATGTATACTCAATTACTCATAACAATTGAATTAATAACAATTCCTAACCCCAATCGCAAAGTCGATAAAATCACCCTCAGGCTCAAGTGCCCGGATTTCGAAACTTTTCGAGATAAACTTTACCCATGACAACACGAACTCCAATATATAATTTATTCCATGTCCCATGATCAAAATCGTGGTCAAAATCCAAAAATACAAATTCTAGGTTTTCTACCTAAAAACCCATAATTTATACAAATTTCCATGGTTAAATACTTATACAACCCATGTATTTATCTCATAACACCTTTCCGCATCTTAAAATATTCCGCCCAGACAACTTTCCGCACTTGCAGTACACTAGCCGCACCTGCAGTTCCGCACCTGCGAAATCCGCTTCTGCGGTCACCCATGCGCTTCTTCGCTCTCACACGTGTGACACTCACCTCGCATCTGCGTGTTAGAATATGCAGACATACCCTCTCATATGCGTCCTTCCCAGCTACGTCCAATTGTCGCTTCTGCGACCCAATAGTCGCACCTGCGGGCTCGCACCTGCGGCCCTTTTCACGCATGTGCGATTACATCAGACACCAGCAGCCTTTAGCCATTCTCAAACACCAAATTTGATTTGCTAACCACCCAGAATCCACCCGAGGCCCCCGGGACACCGTCCAATCACAAAAACCAGTTCCAAAACACATTATGAACTAAGTCGAGCCTTGAAATCACATCAAACATCTCAAAAATCACGAATCACGCCCCAATCCAAACTTGATGAACTTTAGAACTTCAAACTTCTTCATTCGATGCCGAAACCTATCAAACCACGTCCGATTGACCTCAAATTTTTCACACAAGTCATATTTAACATTACGAACCTACTCCAATTCGGGAATTGGAATCCGATCTTAATAACAAAAGTCCACTTCCGATCCAACTCCTCGAAAACCTTCGAATTCTAACTTTAGCCATATCACTCCAAAATGACCTACGTACCTCCAAATCCACTTCGGATCATGCTTCCAATACCAGAATCACCATGCGGAGCTATTCCCGGAATTGAAATCCCAAACGGACAGCGATAACACTGAAATGCACTTCAACCCAAATTTATGAATTTTCTTCCAAAATGCTAACTTCCACAATAGACGCTGAAACGCTCCCAGGTCATCCAAAACCTGATTCGAACATAGGGACCAGTCCAAATTCATCAGACTAACCTGCTGGAACCTTCAAATCTCGATTCTGAGGTCGTTTACTCAAAGATCCAACCTTAGTCGATTCTTCCAACTTAAAGCTTCCGAAATGAGAATTCTCTTTACAATTCAAATCCAAAACTCCCAGAATTCAATTCCGACCATGCGAAGAAGTCATGATACCTGAAGTGAAGCTACTCATGGCCTCAAACTGCTGAACGATGCGCTAGAGCCCAAAACGACGGGTCGGGTCGTTACCAAACTTTCCTCGGAAATGCGAAATGTGAGGCCAGTTTATTCTTTATTTTTTCATGTTCACTTGTTTTTACAAAAACATAGTCATTTTAAGCCTTTTTTATTTTTTAACATGATTATTTTACTAATGTAATTTTTTTAGTCCCACAATTTGGATTTTATTTTTTTATTTTTTTATTTTTAGAGTCAAAACCTGAAAAATCAGATTTTTTGTGTTAATAATATATTTGATTAAAGCCTAACCCCATCTCTAGGTAAGTCTGAAAAGAGGCCCAGATCAGAAGGGATACCAAATTTTCTAATTGTCAATCAGATACTGCAGTTGTTGTGGGAATGGTGGAGAGACTTTAAGTAATATTAGCGAAAACAGATAAAGAAGTACTTGAGACATTTGGTCCACATGATGATGATCAAGCCCAGGAGGGATGTGATTGAAGCTTTGATTCCGCACAGGGATCCTGAAAACAATGTGTTCGATTTTACCAACTGTGAAATGACTTCGACCTTGGAGGAAATTGCCCATTTCTAGGGGTGGGGCCGCAATCTTCACCGCCAAAGGTCCATAGTACCAAAAAATGTGAATGAGGGTAAGTTTCTGAAGCTCTTGAAATATAAATTACGGACAGTATGAAGTTTTAGGAGGCAAGCGGGTTAAGTTGGTATTTCTGTTTCACTTGTACGGACTAGAATGTAATTTTGAAAGCAATGTGGGAAAACTGAAATCAAAGGAAAATGAGGAAACATGGAAGGTTCAAAGAAGGTTTGAATTTATGGTTGCTTTTTTGGGGCATGTAGTTTTCCAGGAAAGGGAAGGACGCATTGACATCCGCTTGGCAGGTGTAGTTGAGGCTCTGACCTCAGAAGGGGATGATTATACTTTGGTCCCTATGATTCTTTCTTGTATTTTTCGTACTTTAACTAGATGTAAATTGGGTGTGGGAAACTTTGATGGCTGCAACATTTTGCTACAGATATGGTTTTTGGAGCATTTTTATCGTCGTCCTACGATCACTGATTTTAGGGAGCTATGAAACAATCGTACTTATGATCACCAGAAAAGAATTGACGAATATGACGTACCAGAAGGGATTGATTCTTGGAAAGAACTACTTCTTACTTTGTCCGCAAAACAGATCACTTGGAACTACGATTGGTTATCCTCTAAAGAGGTCTTTCGTGAGTCTGCATACCATTCTTATTTGGTACTCATTGGATTGGATGGTGTTCCGCCCGATGCTCCACTTCGGGTAATGCGCTGGTTCGCACGACTACAAGAGGTGCCACCAACCCAAGATATGAGCAAGTTCTGTTATGATTTTGGTGAAGATCAACCTCATGACAAAGAAGAAATTATGAAAATTTGGTATGCAAGTAAAGTCTCGGAGTTGAATGAAATGGTAGAAGACCGAGATCGTGGAGAGGTGATCCCTGAATATATTACCTAGTTTTATGATCCTTCATCGTTCATAGATAGGCCTGAGGGGTCGAGCATGAGGAGAAATGATCAAAGAATAATAGAAAGGCTGAAAGATGAATTGGAGCGTGCTCAGATGACCATAGCCCAACAGCAAGCTGGAGTCGCTCAAATTCGTTTAAATATTGAGAAAGATTATCAATCTGCCTTACGGGTCATGGATAAAGATCTAAAGCATGCTAAAAATGAGGCAGCCCGCTTATAAGAAGAACTGGCAAACACGATTGGTTTAGTCAGAAGAGTTGAGGCGAACAAAAATGCTGAAATACATAAGTTGCAAGAAGAATTGAGTATCATTGAAGAGGATGCGCACCAGCAACAACTGGAGTTTGATCAGAAGAAAGAGCAGTTTGAAAGAGAAAGGGCCCACTGGATACGCTCAAAGGGTCAACTTTATGCACAATTAGAAGAAATAAAAAGGCAGAAGATGGGGCATTAGAACATAGATTTTGAGGCAGATCGGCATCAGTGGATGATTGAGAGAGGTGTGCTAAACCATCACATTGAAGAATATGAGGGACGGGAGGCTCAGATGGGGCATGCTCTCAACACTACCCATATGTGGTTGTAGAATTGTCACGTGAATATGGGGCAAGCCAGAGAGCAAGTACTTCGATTGGTAGAAAAAACTACGTATATTCATGATGATCATCACCATCTAAATAATGAGAAAGTTGGTCAACAGGCACGTGCCCTCGTCCCACAGTTTCCAGCGGTGTTTCAAAATCTGTACGAGACTTTGGGAGGAGAGTGGAAGCCAAGAGATGCAGACCATTGATGATATCAGCTTAAGCAAGAAGACCATTGAAGATTAAATTCTTAGTGTAACCAATTAGTTTTTGTTTGATTTTTATTTGTCGCATTTTTAATTTTTATATTTGGAGTCTTTTATTCTTAGCAATGTTTGTTTTATTCTGGTCATGTTCATGTCTTTAGAGTCAGTAGAGTCAGTTTATATATATTTCCTTTTCTCTCATTTTATAAATTTTTTTCTTTGAATGAAAAATATTTTAGTTTGTTTTATTTTATTTTTATATGAAAAAACAATTATTAAAAAAATCATCAAAGTTTTTATTATTTCCCCTAAACTACGTAATGGTATGATTCATGTGGCGTCATGATATGTAGGCAATCCTCATCGGATGCGATCATAGCCATAATTAATATGAAAAAAAATTGAGAGAAAAAAAAGGAAAGAAAAAGAGCGTTAAATTCAAGAGGAAATAACCAATAAGCCGGGATGAAGAATGAAGCCTTCCAAGCTCCTTTTAGAACTGAAAATGGCATTAGGGGCATGACATACAATGTGTGATTAATATCTGCAAAATGCCTAAATCTAACACATTTGTTGTTTGTCAAAAAAAAAAGATAAAGTTAAATAGAGGTGGTTAGTTTGTGGTTTCAACTGGCGACTCACCCTTACAACACGAGATCAAAAGGAAAAAGTAGAATGGCAAACAACAGTGAGAATGAGTCAGATAATGATGATGTCCATGGGCAATTGGTCAAACAAGGTTTGGGATTGGTTGAAGAAGTAACAGTGTTGAAACAACAATTGGCAGAGATGTACCATGATTGGGTGAATGGACAGGCACCGCCTCCACTACCCATAGGGCCTTCGGATAATTTTCATAATGTGTCAGTTGCAAATCAGGTGCCCATCTCCATAACAAGTAACCCATTGTACCACCAGGGATTCAGTCTGAGCATTAACCTTCCCACTATCCCTAGTACCTCCATTCCACGTCCTCAAATCGCACCCCTCATAAATAAACCACCTACTGTACCCATTGTCCCTACATTCACTGTTCCTCAACCGGCTCTCGCTCAAAATATCAGCAATGATCCACAACCGAATGCTCATGATGCCCAACATTACTTTCCAGAACTGACTTTCAAGGTTGCATGTTCATACAAGCATACTCCTCGGAACATATTCCCAATTGAGATCGAAAAACCCGACAAGAATATGGAATAAGAGAAAATGACCAGAAAAATGAAGAGCTTGGAACAAACCACGAGAAACATACAGAGCTTGAGAGGCCACAAGAGTGTTTCGTTCAATGATTTATGCATGTTCTCCCATGTTCATTTGCCACCCGGCTTCAAGACCCCCAAGTTTGACAAGTATGATGGGCACGGTGATCCCGATGCCCATTTGAAGAGATAGTGTAACCAATTGAGGGGAACAGGAGGAAAAGAAGAATTACTCATGACTTATTTTGGGGAAAGCTTGACAGAATTGCTTCAGAGTGGTTCATAGATCAAGACATCTCTCACTGGAACGTTTGGAACGACATGGCTCAAGATTTTGTCCAACAGTTTTAGTACAATATTGATATAGTGTCAGACCGCTCCTCTGTCGTCAACATTAAGAAGAAACCAACAGAAAGCTTCAGAGAATATGCAGTCAAATGGAGGGAGCAGGCTGCTAGGATCAAACCACCAATGAAAGAGGCAGAAATGATTGACTATTTTTTCTAATCTCAGGATCCTGATTACCTCCATTACATGTTGGCCGCCATTGGTAAACCTTTCGCTGAGGCGATTAAGATTGGTGAAATAGTTGAGAATGGCATGAAATCGGGCAAAATTGTGAGTCAGGCAGCCCTTAAGACGACAACGCAAGCAATTCAAAGCGGGTCAGGTAGTTTTGGAAATCGGAAAAAGAAGGAGGAAGGATCCATGATGGCGTCTGGATTCGAGGGAGTTCAAAGAGGAATAGTTCCTTCTTACATGAAATTCCAACAAGGAAAATCCAATTCTCCTCAGCATTACTATCCGCCTCAGGACCCCCGATACTCAGTTTCCCCGCAATAATATATAGTGTTTAATGCTCAGGCTTATGCTAGGCTTCCCAATCACCAACCATGGCGGGCACCGATCCGGCCGAATTTTTAGGCATCATATAATCCTCGTCCCCGACAAGAATATGTGAGAGAACAGGAGACAAATAAAGAGTTCACCCTAATTGGAGAATCATATACAAGCCTATTTTGAAAGTTGATGCAGTTGAAATTGATTGAACCTATCATGCTGTGTTATGTGAATCCAAATTCAAAAGGTTTTTTACTACAATTCAAGATGTGAGTATCACTTTAACACCCAAGGTCATAGTACCAAAAATTCTTGGACATTAAAGAAAGCCATTGAAAATTTGATTAAAGCAAAGGCAATTGTGGTAACAAACAATGAGGATACTCCTAATATCACAAACAATCCGCTCCCAGCTCATGATAATACACATTTTATGGGGATGATTTGTGATGCGGGATTATAAGCAATCTGGCAAGACAGAGATGGATGTTGGAGCCATAGGGAAAGAACAAAAAGTGGCAGTAAGCCACCACAATTTCCACCGTTGATTGTGAAAGGTGCGATATCTAGCTTGAACTTGGTAGGTTCTGAAAAAACAATTCTCTATGTCCCTGGAAGCACAAAAAAGGTTGAGGTCCATTTGGGTGGGCCAAAACTTTACATCCCTGGGGGCATTCAAAATATCTTTCTGAATAATGATTTGAGAAATATAACAGAGTCAGTTATGATCAGACCTGTTGCACAACTCCCAGTGACAAACACAAAAGTTATTCATTGGAATTATAACAAGTCTGTCATGTCATACAAAGGAAAAGAGATAGTTGAAGAAATAGATTAAATTGGAGGATTGACCCGTTGTGGAAGGTGCTATTCACCAGAGGAATTGAGAAAAGTTAAGCAATCTAGGTAAAGTCACTTTCCAATAAAGAACCCGTTGCAGAAAAACAAGCGGAGGAATTCTTTAAAAAAAAGAAAATGCAAGACTACTCAATCATTGACCAACTAAGGAAAACCCCTGCTCAGATATCTTTGTTATATTTTATTTTGCACTCAGAAGAACATCGTCGTGTGTTGATATACACTCTGAGCGAGGCATATGTCTCAGAAAAGACAACAGTGAATCAGCTAGAAAAAATGGCTAAAAGATTCTTTAAAGTAAATAGAATTACATTCAGCGATGATGATTTTCCTGAGGAAGGGGTTGGGCACAGTAAAGCTTTACATCTTATGGTAAAATGTGAAGGGCGTAGTAAAAAGAGTCATGATTGACGGGGGCTCAAGTGTAGATGTATGCCCTCTTTCTACTTTACAACAGCTGAACATTGACACTAACAGATTTCGAACTAGTAATGTCAGCATCAGAGCTTTTGATGGTTCAAGAAGAGACACTATTGGGGAAATCGAACTCACCATGACAATCGGCCCAGTTGATTTTAACATTGTCTTTCAAGTGTTGGATATGAAAACTTCCTATAATTTTATTCTGGGAAGGTTGTGGATCCATATGGCCAGAGCTGTACCATCCACCCTACATCAAATGGTCAAATTCGAGTATGACAGGCAAGAAATTGTTGTTCATGGGGAGGACGACTCATCCGCCTATAAAGACCCGTCCATTCCATGTATCGGGGCTAAGGAAGGATGTGAATCAATCATATATCAATCATTTGAAGTGATTGAGGTAGACCAAGCAGAAAAAGGAAAATAATTTCTGCATCCTCGTCTTTTAGCCACATCTATGATGGTAGGTTTGCTGATGTTGAGTAACAGCTATGAACCAGGAAAAGGATTAGGATCCTCTCTACAGGGAATTATGAACCCCATTTCTCCCTTTTCGAAGAAAGATACCTTTGGCTTGGGTTTTAAACTAACATCAACTGACATAGACAGAGCCAAGGCCCGCAAAAAGAATGGATCGAATTATTCCAAACCAATCCCTCACATTGCCTACTCTTTTATCAAGCCACAATTTGAAGAAATCCAAAATCCTTCTACTCAGGATGACATTGATGAAGTTTTCCAGGGTCTCTAGGAGATGTTCTATGAGATCAATATGGTTCAAGTTGGTAAGGGCCCTAACCCGTGCAAGTGCTCAGCTGATTGGTCCAGATTCCTCGCTCAACAACTATGAAGCAACTCCTCTTCCCATCAGGAAGGACTCTTGGTAGTTTGTTTTGTTACTTTTTCTGTATTTGGATTATTTTAAGGGTTGTAACCCAGATGTTTTAGTTTAATTTATTTTCTTTGATGTTAACCATTCTATCCTTTCAAATTCAATGAAATGAAGTTCCAGTTTCATACTAAAATTCTGTCTTTTCATTTCCCTAATTTTTGTTAATTTCTTATCATTTTCAGTTTCATTAATGTTGGCTTTAAAAACATGACATGCATGCAGAATTCATGCCCAGATCTTAAAAAGTTGTCTAATATCGAAATAATGAATCAAGAAGTTGAGTATGATGAAGATGAGGCTCTTAAAGGAATTGGATCAATTTGAGAATAAGCCTAAGCCTAAGCCTAACCTAAATGAAACTGAGGAAATTAACCTGGGAAATCCTGAGGAAACCAGAGAAACAAAAATAATCATTCATACTGAACAAAAGACTAGAGATGCCATAATTCAAGTTTTGTTCGAGTACAGAGATGTATTTTCTTGGTCGTAAGATGATATGCGGGGTTTGAGTGCCGATTTAGTGGTTCATAAGCTTCCCACATATCCTAATTTTCCACCAATCCAGAAAAAACAAAGGAAGTTTAAGAAGACATGAGTGATAAGATTAAAGAAGAAATCACGAAACAACTAAGTGCAAATGTAAACAGGGTCGTCGGGTATACCACATGGTTAGCAAACGTTGTGCTAGAGCCAAAGAAGGATGGGAAAATCAGAGTTTGTGTTGACTATAGGGATTTAAACAAAGAAAGTCCAAAGGAAAACTTTCCCTTACCCAACATTCATATCCTTGTTGACAATAGTGCTAAACATGTGATCCAATATTTTGTGGATTTTTATGCCAGATATCACCAAATTCTGATGGATGAAGAAGATGCAGAAAAAACCTCCTTCACAACTCCATGAGGAACTTATTGTTATAGGGTCATTCCATTCATTTTGAAGAATGCAGGGGCAACTTACATGAGATCCATGACTACCATATTCAATGACATGTTGCATACAGAGATTGAAGTGTACGTTGATGATGTGATCATTAAGTCCAGAACACAAGCTGACCACGTGCAAGACTTGAAAAGGTTCTTTGAAATGCTATGAAGGTACAATCTCAAACTCAATACGGCCAAATGTGCATTTGGAGTTCCTTCTGGGAAGCTTTTGGGTTTTATAGTTAGTCGAAGAGGTATTGAGTTAGATCCCTCCAAGATAAAGACCATTTGAGAGTTTCCTCCACCGAAGAACAAAACAGAAGTCATGAGTTTACTCGGGAGGTTGAACTAAAACAGCAGGTTCATCGCGCAGCTTACAACCTCATGTGAGCCTAATTTCAAGTTGTTGAAAAATACCGCCGCTATTAAGTGGACAAATGAGTGCCAATATGATTTTGATAATATCAAGGAGCATTTTTCAAATCCCCCTGTTTTGGTCCCGCCGGAACCTGGTAGGCCTCTATTTTTATATCTGTCAGTAAAAGGAACAAGCAATATATTATTTTCTTATGTTCTGGTTCAACATGATGCCACAGGCTTGTGTTTTGGTTCAACATGATGCCACAGGCAAAAAGGAACAAGCAATATATTATTTGAGCAACATGTTCACTACTTATGAGGCCAAATACACTCTTTTGGAAAGGACATGTTGCGCCTTAACCTGGGTCGCCCAGAAGCTTAGGCATTATCTTTTGGCCTATACAACTTACCTCATATCTCGAATGGATCCCCTGAATTACATCTTTCAGAAGCTAATGCCAATTGGCAGATTGGCAAAGTGGCAAATCTTTGTCACAAAGTTTGATATTGTTTATGTCACTCACACTGCCATGAAGGCACAAGCTTTGGTTGATCATCTGGTATAAAACCCAATTTATGATGAGTATGAATCTTTGGACACATACTTCCCAGATGAAGAGGTTAATTTAGTTGGAGAAGTAGTCCAAGATGACAATCAAATTTGGAAACTATACTTTGATGGGGCTGTCAACATCAAAGGCGTAGGGACTGGGGAAATTCTTTTATCACCTACTAGGCAACATTACCCTGCCACGTCGCGACTTTTTTTCTTCTGTACAAACAACATGGCAGAATATGAAGCTTGCATCATGGGTCTGAACATGGCAATAAACCTAAATGTGCATGAACTGTTGGTGATGAGATATTCATATTTGCTTATTCAGCAGGCTCAAGGTGAATGGGAGACTCGAGATATCAAGCTCATTCCATATAGACAATATGTGGAAGATATTAGCAAAAGGTTCAAGTCCATCGAGTTCAGGTACATTCCCAGGTTTCACAATGAATAAGTTGATGCCTTGGCCACCCTGGCCTTAATGCTTCCATATCCGGGTAATGCTCACATTGACCCATTAGAAAGTCAAATTCGGGATCAACATGGTTATTGCAATATAATTTAAGCAGCACTAGATGGTGAACCATGGTATCATGATATCAAAAAGTATCTGAAAACAAGAGAATATTCGGAACATGATAATAGGGATCAAAAGAGAATTATTAGGCGACTCTCTAATGGTTTCTTTTTTAGTGGAGAAATCCTATACAAAAGAACTCCGGATTTGAATTTTTTGAGATGTGTGGATGCCAAAGAAGCTGAAATGATTACAAATGAGGTACATTGGGGAGTTTGTGGTCCGCACACGAATAAATATGTTCTAGCAAAGAAAATCCTTCGGGCAGGATATTATTGGCTTACTATGGAACGAGTTTGCTTTCGTTTTTTTCGCAAGTGCCACTAGTGTCAGATTCACAGTGATTTGATTCACTCGCCTCCTTCAGAGTTATATCCTATGTCGACTCATTGGCCTTTTGTTGCTTGGGGAATGGATGTGATTCGCCCGATCGAGCCAAAAGCTTTAAATTGGAACAAATTCATCTTGGTTGCAGTTGATTAATTCACCAAATGGATGGAAGCTATTACATTGAAAGCAGCTACCAAGAAAGCAGTAGTAGACTTTATTCACTCCAACATCATCTGTCGTTTCGGTATTCCAAAAATCATTATCACGGATAATGCAACTAATTTGAATAGTCATCTGATGAAGGAGGTATGTGAACAATTTAAAATTGAGCATCGAAACTCTACTCCTTACCAGCCCAAAGCTAATGGAGTTGTTGAAGCTGCAAATAAGAACATCAAGAAGATTCTTAGCAAGGTGGTCCAAGGGTCTAGACAATGGCACGAGAAACTGCCTTTTGCTCTTTTGGCATACCAGAAAATTGTCCGTACATCAGTTGGCGCAACGCCCTACTTGTTGTTTTAGGGAACTGAAGCGGTCATACCTGCTGAAGTTGAGATTCCCTCTCTCCGAATCATTGTTTAAGCAGGGATCGAAGACACTGACTGGGTCAAGTCCCGATTGGAAAAGTTGAGTTTAATTGATGAAAAGCGTTTGGCGGCAGTTTATTTTGGTCAATTATACCAACAAAGGATGGCACACGCTTACAATAAGAAAGTGCACCCAAGACAATTTGAGGTAGGACGACTTGTTTTGAAGCATATCTTTCTGCACCAGGAAGAAGCAAAAGGAAAGCTCGCCCCCAATTGGCAAGGTCCTTACCTCATCAAGAAAGTATTATCAAAAGAAGCTCTACACTTGGCAGATATAGAAGGAAAGGTGACTGATATATCTGTCAACACGGATGCGGTTAAGAGATACTATGTCTGACATGATTCTCTTGAGGCATTTTTTTACTTGGCATTCTCAGGTTGGGATGACGAAAAGCTGGCATTCTTGCTACCCAAACACTGGTCAATCCTAGTTAGCCTTTTGAAGCCTTGTTTATATTTATTTGTTTTCTCCTCTTTTGGAACCAATGTACTTAATCGGAAAAAAATGAAAAAAAAAATAATCAAAACAAGTTCATGTTAATTGAACTGCGTCCGACTTGATTCCGAACGGATACGTAGGCAGCCTCACTCTGGGGTTCGGTCACACTAAAACAAAAATCCACATTTTCTAGTATTCAAAGAAACTTGGGCTTGATTTTATTTTATTTTTCGACGTTTTTTCGTCAAAATGGTTCCAAAAGTTGTAATTCAGTTGAATAGTTATTTTTACCTTTCCCTTTTAAGACCTTCTAATCAGCTTTCGAGGATGCTAAGTTAGTATATTACGGTGATGCCTCAGCCATCGTAAAGACAGAAATAAAATGAGAGCGTCTTATTGGTGAAAATCCTCACGGGCACTATAAGTCAATAGAGAGTTGAGAGAAAGGAAAATGAAAGAGGTCAATTAGTGAAAACCCTACAAAGGGCATCGTTGATCGATTAAGGTCTTCATATATCGCGGCACAAGCATGGTTAATACAAAGAAATCAGTTTCAAAGTGAAGTTTACAACGGAATTTTGAGAATTAGACGGTTCAGACGGATCAGGCATCCAGTCTAAAGTGCATGTCATGTTCATTGAAGTCGTCATATTCCTCTAGATAAGTCCTTTCTATTTTCCCCCCTTAAAAGGATGCTTCTTGATTAAGTTGTAATACATATTATTTCACCTTCTTGTTTTCTTTCCCTTTACTTTTTGAGTCCTCTTAAATCTAATTTTTGTCAAAGCAAAGCAAAGAAAAGGCTGCAAAATTGGTTACAGTTTCCCCGTTATATAAAGCAAAGATTGTTGGGCATAAACTGTATGGGCAAAGGCATAAAGCCATCTGTGGTTTTTCCTGGCGAGCAAAAGGCTTGAAGGACTGAACAATGCTTTGAAGTTCAACAAAATTTACTCAGTTAAAATGTTATTTTGGGAAAAAGTTTGTTTGCACCATAAACACACATGGTGATAGGCGCAAAATAGTTAGGTGTTGATATTGAGAAAAAAGATCTTCAGAAAGTAAAGGCAGAATCTCCCGGCAATTTGTACGGCCATCGACGAAGTCAGTTTTTCTATCAAATGTAGTGGACTGAAGGTCAACTCGCCCAAGAAAACAAGGCCACAAACTGACCCATTTTAAAACTAACGAATCTTTCTTTGTTCAGTACAGGAACATAACATATTAAGGAAAAAATTCGTGAAAAGACGAACACCACCATGTGAAGTTCTCAAATCCTTGATTTTCTTCCAATATACATATAATCATGTTAATTTTAGTTCCATTATAGGGAATCAATACCCAAGTCAATTAAGGGTACTACATCCTCCGGTTGCATTTCTTATTGCCAACATAGGGTATGACATCCCCTAGTAGCATCTCAGAGAGCCAAGAGCCTCACCTTATTGCCAACACAGGGTACTACATCCCCTGGGCGCATTACTTTCTACCTACATAGGTTACAATATTCACTAGTAGAATATTAGACAGTCAAGAGCCTACCCTTATTGCCAACACATGGTACTACATCCCCTGGTCACATTAATTTCTACCTACATAGGGTACGACATCCCCTAGTAGAATCTTAGTGAGCCATGAGCCTCACCTTATTTCCAACACAGGGTACTACATCCCCTGGTTGCATTTCTCATTACTAAAATAGGGTACGACATTCCCTAGTAGCATCTCGGAGTGCCACGAGCCTCATTTTATTGTCAACATAGGTTACGACATTCCCTAGTAGCATCTTAGAGTGCCACGAGCCTCATCTTATTGACAACACAGGGTACCACATCCCCTAGGTGGCTTACTTCTTGTCAACATAAGGTACGACATTCCCTAGTAGCATCTTAGAGTGCCACGAGCCTCATCTTATTGCCAACAAAGGGTACTATATCCCCTGGCTGCCTTCCTACTTGTTAACATAGGGTACGACATCCCCTATTATTAAAAAAAAAGAGTCATTTCTCTTTCAACTCTTCATTTTGCAATAGCAAAGATAGTTTATTATGTTTTTAATAACTCACAAAGATTTTCTAGTGTAAACTGGGGCAGCAAATTTTTGTTCGTTTTGTTTGTTTCTGATGGCTTGCAGGTTTTTCTTCAAAGTACGGATAGAATGTGCAAAAATAAGATTCCAACTCTCGCCAGAGAAAGTGGATTTGATCTCAATACCAGCTGAACCAACTTTGACATAATGCATGCAGAGACATAGGATTTCAAAATCCATCTTCCCATCATATGATCAAGAAACAAGCTTGCGAGAATATTTCATTGCATGTTGCATCGAGATCATCAAGTTTCAGTCTAAATTCAATAGAAGAAGCAAGTCAAGAATCAAGAAAAGACTCCAGATGGCATTTAGATAGGAATTTTGTAATTCTTATATTTCAAGCGTATGTAATTTTCTTTTCATGTTGATGTAATAGTAGGAACCGTGGATCGTAACCTCGAAGGAACTTCGCTCGATTCTCTATCTAAGTGCACTCCATCACTTTTTTGCTACTCGAACTACACGCGACTTGATTCCCTTATCACTCTTTTTATACTCGAACTACACGTGACCTGATTCCCTTCTAACTCGAGATATGTCGGCTACCTAAAACCAAGGCTCAGTCACATCTTTTTGTTATCTTCTTCTCCTTTTTAAATAATGGCCAGGTCAAAAATCAGTCACCTTGTTCATATTCTTTGCCTGAAAACTCTTCATATTTTCGAACAAAGAGGGGCATCCTGTGAACAACTAATTTTTTACCACACCCAAATTCTATACTATTTTAGTGTAAATATTTCTTTGAGGTCTCATCTAATATTTTAAATTGTTACCCTACTCTTAATAAATAAACAATAATATATATATATATTTAATTAAAATTTTAATAAATAAACTATGGTATTTTAGTTAGTATAATTTAAATATAGTGTTAATATTTAGTTTTATATGTATATGATATTTACATCTCAAAATAATAGGTTAATATTTTTAGCTATGTAATTTGCTCTCTTTTCTTTATCTCATATATATATATATATATATATATATATATATATATATATATATATGTATGTGTGTGTGTGTATGTATATGTACGTCTTCTACCCTCTATCACCCATGATCACACACTCGCCCACAATACACTCACAACACACACCTCACGATTCCCCTTACCTTTCCACTCCTCCTCGTTACAACTCACTCTTACACATTCTCTTATATATAACATACACACACACGGAAGAGGACAGAAAAAAGAGAGACAGCAAGGAGGTCTGAAAAATCAGCATTAAAGGTCAAGAAAAAACATGAAAAAGGAGTTGAAATTACAGCAAAAGTTGCCCAAAAAAAAATGCAGCAAAATAGCTGCAAAATCTACCTCCATTAACGCCAATTTTCAGCTCCAAAACTGCTACAGAAAAAAAAAAAAAAAAACGCAACTCACTTCATCTTCTTCCTCTAAGAGCAACCCTTAAGAACTCCCAGCAAAACAACCACAAAAACCATTCACTCTTTTGTTTAAAAATGTCTAGTTCGAGCTCGATCTTTCTCATCCAAAGCGAGAGTTTCGAGAGATAGGTTTGGGCATGGTTTCTGGTTGGAACTGCTCCTTTTTAATTTCATCATCCTGCACTTTTGTCAACTGGCAGAAAACTCTTTAATAAATTGAAAGTTATAAAAGGTCCATTCTTGATCTTTATTGCTTTCCAATTCATCATTTAGTGGGTCTGTTCCAATAGATATATGATGATTCATATTTTTACGTGTTCTTGTTTGATTATTTTGTGATTGTTTGTCATATCTCTTGATTTTAAGTGTTGTTCATCTTTGAATATTTATATCATTCTATTTTTGTGCTCAAATAAATTTAAGACTACTAATTTTTAGTTTAGTTAAATAAGCATGTGTGTGATGATTAAAAAGTCAGTTGAATATTATGTTTCCAATCTTTACTTTATTTTTATTTTTAGGTTTCACTGTGCGTACTTACTAATTTGAGTGTTATACAGGAATGATTATTTTCCCTTGTTACTGTTTGTCTAAGAATTATATTTATATAGTTTTTATTAAAGCTTCTTTTGTTTTAGTCATAATTTCGTTAGATAATGTCATTTAATCAGTTCATTAATTTGATAATAATAAAACAAAAAGAGTGGTAAATTTTTTAGGTAGCAATACGAATCACGAACTAATTGAGGACTTGTTGCAATGAGTAACATAATAATAAAAATAAAAAAATATATGTATCGAATCTGAAAGAGAAATAATAATTTAAATACTCTAAAACACTAAAAAAACTTTAGATGTACTTTAAATATTAGCCCATGCGTTCATACTCGAACCTTGGATTGATCCGATTAAGTAATAAAAGGGTCATGTGTGCATTCCGCGTCTCGATACCTTTAAATTTAAAATAATTATGTTATAACCTTGTGTGCGTTCCGTGCCTTGGTTTAACATTTAATTTCAAAGAAGTAGCTTGTGTGTGTATTGCATCTTGGTGAACACAATTAATAAAATATAATAATTAATTAAGCGGTAATCAATAAGCCATAATCAATAAAATACAAGAATAGCTAAAAAATTAATTTAAGCCTTACATTAGCCAATAAAGTGACCGTGCTAGAACCACGGAACTCGAGGGGTGCCTTACACCTTCCCCTCGGTCAACAGAGTTCCTCACTCAGTCTTCTGTTTCATAGATCATAAATTAGGATTCAAATATTTCTTTTGATAAGGGATTAAATAAAAGGTGACTTAGAACACAAAAACTCAATTTTAAGTGGCGTAACTAAATAATAAATAATCCCTTTTCAAAACGTCACTTTAATTGAAAAAAATCTTCTAACTCTACCTCGTAATAGGGTTGTGTGGCAAAAAAAAAGGTGTGACAGTTGTTGTAAGCAAACTCCGCGACCGGAAAAAACTGGTCCCAGGAACCACCAAAATCAATGACAGACACACGTAACATGTCCTCCAATAAATGAATATTGCACTCGCACTGTCCATCTGTCTGAGGATGAAATGTTGTGCTCAACTCTACCTGAGTGCCCAACTCTCTCTTCACGACTCTACAAAACTGTGATGTGAATTGCGTGCCTCTGTCTGAAATGATGGAAACTGGCACACCGTGCAGAAGAAAAATCTCTCTGATGTAAATCTCAGCCAATCGATCTGAAGAATAGGTAGTACTCACAGGAATGCAGTGGGTAGACTTGGTCAACCGATCCACAATCACCCAAATAGCATTGAACTTCCTCGAAGTCCGTGGGACCGCAACTACAAAATCCATGGTGATCCGCTCCCACCTCTACTCTGGAATTTCTATCTTCTGAAGCAACCCAACCGATCTCTGATATTCATATTTTACCTGATGACAGTTGAGACACCGAGATATAAACCCATCTATGTCTTTCTTCATTCTCCTCCACCAATAGTGTTGTCTCAAATCCTAGTACATCTTCACGGCACCCAGATGGATGGAGTACCGCGAGCTATGGGTCTCCTCAAGAATCAACTCCCGAAGCCTATCTACTTTGGGCACACACATCCGGCCCTTCATCCTTAACACCTCATCATCCCCAATAGTCACATCTCTGGCATCACCGTGTTGAACCTTATAATTGAGGACAAGCAAATGAGAATCATCATACTGGCGCTCTCTGATGCAATCAAATAAGGAAGACCGAAACCACACAAACTAGAACCAGGTTGAGCTCCGAAATAGCCAATCTCACGAACTGGTTGGCCAACCCTTGAATATCAACTGCAAGAGGTCTCTCCCCCAACAAGAATATGCAAGGCTTCCCACACTCACCACCTTCCTACTCAAGGCATCGGCCACTATATTGGCCTTTCACGGATGATAAAGAATAGTAGTATCATAGTCCTTTAGCAGCTCCAACCATCTTCGCTGGCTCAAATTGAGATCCTTCTGTTTGGACAAGTGTTGGAGGCTACTATGATCAGTAAACACCTCACACAACACACCGTAGAGATAGTGCCTCCAAATCTTAAACGCATGACCAATTGAAGCTAACTCCAAATCATGAAAATGGTAGTTCCTCTCACGGGGCTTCAACTGGCACGAAGCATAAGCAATCACCTTACCCCCTACAATAATGAATGCAACAACAAACGAGTCTAGATATGGCTGGAACACACTATATCATCAGATGCATGAACGTTGCTGGAGCACTGGTCAACCTAAAAGACATCACAAGGAACTCATAATGACCATAACGGGTCCTAAAAGATGTCTTAAGAATATTCGTGTCCCGAGTCTTCAACTGATGATACCCTAATCTCAAATAAATCTTGGAGAACACCCTCGCTCCCTGAAGTTGGTCAAACAAATCATCAATATGCGACAAAGGATACTTGTTCTTGGTTATGACTTTGTTCAACTGCCTATAATCAATGCACATTCTCATAGTGCCATCCTTTTTCTTCACAAACAGAACTGGTGTACCCCAAGGCGACACACTAGGCCTAATAAACCCTTCTCAAGGAGTTCCTGAAGATGCTTCTTCAAGTCCTTCAACTCAACCGGTGTCATACGGTGCGAAGGAATAGAAATAGGCTGAGTGTCCGGCACCAAGTCAATACCGAAGTCAATATCTCTGTGGGGGGCATGACTGGCAGGTCAGCAGGAAACACATCCAAAAAATCTCGCACCACTGGAACCGAATCAATAGCAAGGGTCTCAGATCTATCATTCCTCACAAAGGCCAAATAATATAGACAACCCTTCCTAACCATCCACTGGGCCTTCAAGTATGAAATCACTCTACTGGGAACATAGTTCAAAGAACCTCGCCACTCAATCTATGGCAACCCCGGCATCGGCAGTGTCACGGTCTTAGCATGACAATCTAGAACAACATGACATGGAGACAACCAGTCCATACCCAGGATCACATCGAAATCCACCATACTAAGTAAAAATAGATCAACCCTAGTCTCCAATCCTCCAATAGTCACCACACACAACCGATATACACAATACACAATAATAGTATCCTCCACCGGTGTAGATACATGAACAGATGAAACGAGAGACTCACGGGGCATTTCCAAATAATGAGCAAAATACGATGACACATATGAATAAGTGGAACTAGGATCAAATAATATAGAGGCATCCATGTGGAAAACTGATACAATACTTGTGGTCACCGCATCTGAAGCAATGGCATTTGGTCTGGAAGGGAGTGCATAGAAATGGGCCTAACTGCCACCTGATCCGCCTCCCCCTCTAGGGAGACCCTTAGCTGACTGAACTCCACCCCGAGCTGGCTGGGCGGGTGGTGAAGTAACTGGTGCTGAAGTCGAAGGTTGACTCCTCTGCTGAGATAAACCTCCCGAAAGGCGGGGACAGTGTATCTTGATATGACCCAAATCTCCACACTCAAGGAAAACTCTCCCTCCAAATGGTGGTGGAGACTGAAGGGAGCCCCAATTACCGGGATAACTGCTAGAAGGACTAGACATGGTTGAACCCTGAGTTGATGGTGCATGAGACGAACTCTGATCTGGAAGGGCACTAAGACATGAGTGACCCTACTGAGAATTGTGAGAACCATGGCCAGATGATGCACCACGGTGAACTGGACGAGCCGTCTGAGCATGGATGTAGGGAAGACCCCTACCGTGGTGAAACTGACCTCTACAAGGAACACCACCAAAACTATCGGATCCACGATGCCTCTTGGCCTCCCTCTCAACTCTCTCCTGGCGGCGAACCGACTCTATCTCCCGAGAAATGTCAACCACCTCCCCAAAAGTAGGATCAGACACCCTCTCCCTAGTCATAAGTATCCGCAACTAATATGCGAGGCCATCAACGAACCACCTGATCCTCTCCCTATCAGTGGGAACTAGCCAAACCGCATGATGGTCCAACTCAGAAAACCTCATCTTGTACTGCGTCACAGTCATATCATCCTAACGCAGCTACTCAAACTGTTTATGCAGCTCCTTTATGCGAGACTGCAGCACATACTTCTCTAAAAAGAGAACAAAGAACTCCTACCGTGTATGTGGCATTGTACCAACTGGCATACGCCTCTCATAAGCCTTATACCAGGTGAAGGCAGCTCCAATGAACTAAAAAGTACTGAACGAGATCCCATTGTCTCTTGAATACCTGTTGTATGGAGGATCCTCGGGAATATGTCCAAGAAACCCTAGGCACCCTCTCCCTCTGCAATGCTGAAAGATGGAGGCTGGAGTCTCCCAAACATCTCCAATCTATGCTACTCATCATCAGGCATGACATGAACCACATAGTCGTGAGCAGCTGAAACCGGCTAGGCTGGTGGTGCCCCCGGTGTCTAAAGTCCTTGCACCACCTGCTCGGTTGTGCGGGCGGCGGGAATCTGAGTGCCTTCCTCGGCCCGAGAAGTGGTTGTTGTAGTAGAGATAGAGGCCGCCTGAGCAAGACTGGTGCACACGGTCAGAATCTGAGCTAAGGCCTCCTAAAGGTCTTAGATATTGATGGGCACAACTGGTGTCTGAGCTGGTTCTGCTAGTGCATCCACAACTGGGACCTGATCCTGAACTGGGGCAGGTGCTGCCCTAGCTGTTGTGCGTGTTGCACCTCTGCCCCTGCCATGACCTCGGCCTCTCACGGCCCCGACTGGTGGCAGTCTGTCCTACATAGTAGCACATGTCCTCACCATCTGTGAGAGAATAGAATAAAAGAAGTTTAGTTATTCAAGAACCTGAAGTTTCCTAAGGGTTCCGCAGCCTCTTGAAGGTAGGTACAGACGTATCCGTACCAATTAGCAAGGCTCTACTAAACCCGCTCATGACTCGTGAGATCTATGTAACCTAGTCTTTGATACCAACTTGTCACGATCCAAAATCAACGGACATGATGCGCCTATCATCGAAATAGGTCAGCCTCAACTCAACAACCCAACACAGTGAAATAACTTTAAAAATAATGACGAAAGTAGTTAACATTAAAGAAACCTTTTTTTTGAAAACATAATAAATCCCAATGTTCGATACAATCTAGCCCAAAACCAGGGTGTCACTGAGTACATGAATGTCTAAATCAGAATACAGTCCACTACAGTGTCTAGAGAAAACAACTAAACATACAACTAATGATAAAGAAGGAGAGTCTCCGAACTGTGAAGCCTCGATCAGCAACTGCCGCCGTGACTAGTATCGCCTGGATCTGCACACGAGGTGCAGGAGTAACGTGAGTACACCAACTCAATAAGTTACGAGTCCAAACTTTGGACTAAAAAAGTAGTGACGAACTCAACCGGTACAAATAAAGATATAAATAATTGTGCAAAAACATAGGCATGCGTTCAATTTAATAAGCAGTTTAATACAGTAAAGTAGAGCAGATACGAACAGTGTGAAGAATATAACTCGGCTACCTCTACATGCCAATGCACATGTCGTATGTGATGCACCATGATGTCAGCCTCGTGTGCCCACACTCTGAAATACTCAACCACTCAGTAAGGTATATGGCTCATACAGCCCAGGGAAGATCTATCCCAGAATATATAAATCACTGACAACAGTCACTCAGTACCGAGGAATACCAATCCATCCCTATGGAGAAGATCCATCTCCAGGTATCAAATACTTCAGACAAGATCCATGTCCAGGGAAGATCCATCCCTCAATAAAATCAACCGCGCTCACTGGGGGTGTGTACAGGCTCCGGAGGGGCTCCTACAACGCAAGCGCTATCACAAATCAATATAACCGCTGCGGCATGAAGCCCGATCCCATAACTGTCACTCATAACCAGGCTTTCATCCTCACTCAGTCATCAATATCTCCAGTCTTACCCACAAGCTTACAATGTCATGAAAGCTAACCCGGAACAATGATATGATATATCAACAAATAACAACTGGGACTGAGATATGATATAAAAATGCATGAATATGAATTAGTACATAATATCAATGAAATCAGTGAGATGATAGCAACAAAAAACCATGACGGGTCTTAATAGAACATGCATGAAGCCTAAACATAATATCTAGCATGATTGACAGCTCAATTACTTTATCACATGATGAAAATACGGATATCAACAGGATAGAGTCACTATACAGTGCCATGGAATCAACCAGGTCACAATTCTCACGGTGCACGCCCGCACACCGTCACTTGGCATGTGTTTCACCTCAATATCAATCACTTAACACATAATTTGGGGTTTCGAACCCTCAGATCCAAGTTTGAAAGCGTTACTTACCTCAAACCGAGCAACATATTACTCTGCAATGCCTTTGCCTCTCAAATCAGTCTCCAAACATCCCGAATCTAGCCACAATTAGTACAAAACAATCAATAAAGGCTAAAGGGATCAATTCGCACAAGAAAACTACTAAAGTATAGCCAAAATCCGAAATCAGCTCAAACCTGGCCCCCGGACCCATGTCTCGAAATCCAAAAAAAAGTTACAAAACTCAAAAGGCCATTTCACTTCAACACGACAAAATCTAGGAGGGAAAATCAATGGGGAAACAAGATTTATGATTTTAAAAAACGGGTACAAGAAGCTTACCTCATAAATCCCCTTGAAAATCCTCTCCAAAATCGCCTAAGTCCGAGTCCAAAATGTTGAAATAAGACTAAAATCGCGAATCCTTGTTTTTAAACATTCTGCCCAGGCCTTTCGCACTTGCGGCCCTATATCTGCATCTGCGATCAAACCGTGCTTTTCGGGAAAATCACTTAAATCGCTGCCTCCGCTTTAGCGATCAACATACTGCAATTGCGACCATCGCAGGTGCGGGAAAGCCTTCGCACCTACGGACTCTGCCCATGTCTTCCCTAGTTGCTTCTGCGATCCAAGGCACACTTCTGCGGGCTCGCACCTGCGGTACCCACTCCGAAAGTCCGGTTACACCAAAAGCAGCAGCACTTCAGTTGCATCTTCAACTCAAACTCAAGTCGTTAACCACTTGAAATCACCCTAAGGCCCTCGAGACCACAACCAAACATACCAACAAGTCCTATAACACGATAGAGACTTAGCCAAATTCCCAAATCACCTCAAACAACATCAAAAATATGAATTACACACGGATTCAAGCCTAATGAACGTTGAAATTTCAAAAATCTACGAACAATGTCCCGACCAATCAAATCACGTCCGATTGACCTCAAATTTTGCACCCAAGTCATAAATGATACCATGGACCTAGTACAACTTTTGAAAATCCAATCCGACTCCAATATCAAAATCTCCACTGCCTGCCAAATTCGCTAAAATTCCAACTTTCGCTAATTCAAGCATTATCCTACTACGGACCTCCAAATCACAATCCGGATGCGCTCCTAAGTCCAAAATCACCTAACGGAGCTAACAGAACCATCAAAATTCAATTCTGAGGTCGTTTACACATAAGTCAACATCCAATCAACTTTTCCAACTTAAGTTTTCAATTAAGAGGTTGTGCACACAAATCGAGAAGCACTAAGATGAGGTATTTAAGGCTTCAAATCACAGAATTAGGTTCTAATAATAAGATGACATATCGGGTCATTACAATAAATTTATCTCAAAGTTACCCAGGTCCGATTTTTGTGAAAGAAGGCTGCTACATGTGATAAGGGTTGTTGCACAAGAAGATATGGATAAATCAGTAAGAGACAACAGTCCCAGAACTTGTGGAGTATGCATAGGACCCCTAGAAGATCTCGAAGCCCGGGCGTTCAAATACTATCTATTTTGGAGTTTTGAGATTAAACTTTTACACATCAACTGATGAACTACATTTTGGTACACTCTAGTCGAGTACCAGAGTTATGTTCTTCTTGAATCAGTGTAGTGAATGTGTTTTAGAAAATTTAATTGTAATCAAAGTGTCACAAACAATTAGTGAGTTGGAGTGAGTGTTTGCTTTACAAGTTAGAGTAACTTGTGAATCAAATAGTCGTAGTAGGAGTACTAGAGAGTATTGAATTACAGTCTTGTAATTGATATATTTTGGCTCATTTTTCTAGTGGAGTTGAAGTTGAAAATCCTATGCAGTAGGCCGTTATTTTTGCACCTTTTGAGGCGGATGATTTTTTATGTAAAAATCTTTGTGTTTACTTTTATATTACTTCAAGTTTAAGGAACACGATAAAGAACCATATTATCGATAGCTTAATATGTTACATATTAAGTTACATAATACTTTTCTTTGGCATGTATACTGAGGCTGACAGTAAAGCTCAATATGCATGCCAAAGAAATACTTTTAGGAAAATGGAAGAACAATGTAGGATACAAATTTTGAATCTTATTTTCTAGAATGCCAAGTAGCTTAACGTAATACTTTTATACTCTTGGGGTGTTTCTTCCCGTGTATTGAATTGTATCTGTTGGATTAGTCCTTGTTATATTCTATAAGTTCATCAATTATCTCTAAGTAAATAATAAGACATGTTCCATGATTAAATTTATTCTTGATGTGCTTTTTTATGTCAATAAGTTGATACATACTGGTTTTGGACAAAAATTTTATCAACAGTCATGTGAGCTTAGAACTTATTTAATTCTATATTTGCGAGTACTTTAATTAATAATATTACAGTCTATGGCTCTATGCACTAGCTAATATTGAAGATGAACAAACCGAAGTTACCGTACCGAATAAACTGAAACCGAAAGGAAAAAAACCGAACCATACCGAACATAATTAGGTATGGTATTGGTATCACATTTTAGAAAAATAAATACCGAAAATATCGAACTAGAATACCTAATTACCGTACTGTATTGTACCGTACTAACCGACGAACACCACTAATGCAATTAGAAAGAAGGACAGGATTCTTTGGTGTGAAGTTTAAAACAAGGGTAACGTTGTGTGATGGGAACAACAACAAGAAGAACAACTATTCAGTAATAATCGCACTAGTGGGGTCTGGGAGGGTAGAGTATACGCAGACCTTACCCTTACCCCTGAGGGTAGGGAAGCTATTTCTGGAAAACCCTCGGCTCAAAGACAAAAGATCTATAACAACAATAGAAAACATACACAGAAGATCAGCACCGTGAGTGACAGGAAATAAGTGGGAAGGACAATAATTATGGCAATAATAAAAATTAAAAAAAAGAAAAAGAAAAAGAAAAGTAAAAAACAATAAACAAAAAATATAAAGTGTGAAACAATAACCGCTAGCAGTACTATATAAAACGCTATCGGACTAGCCAGAACATGAAGAAGAACGTTCAATTACCCCTATCCTACAACTGTAATGCTCGATCTCCATACATCACGTATGACGAGAAGAGAAACTAGTTTAAATTTTATATGTCTTTCCAAAGTAGAAGAGATAGTTGCAAGTTGCAACAATATTAGTAGGACTACCGTAGGAGATTAGGAGTGATCAGTTCCCTTGGACGCCTTGACTGTTGCAATAAAGTGAGTTTTCGAAGTTAACGTTCAATCAATCACATTTTGGACCCAACTATATAGTGTATGTATTAACTTTTTAAAGCAATTTGGTTTGGCAATTAAGAAAGCTGCACACATCAACTCATTATTCCTTATTCATTTCCTTTCATCTTTTCCCCCTTTCCCATAGAATTCATTTCCTACAAGAATTTTCAGTAGCAAACCTACAATGAGACAAAATTTTAAATTGAGAGAGAGAGAGATTAAAAGTGATGGAGAAGAAAGAAGAAGACAATATTTAGGGTGAGTAAAATCTGATACCCATGCTTAGATTGTTCAATCATATTGACTCTCCATATGATCATGTATACCTTAAGATCAATTTATATGTGTCGCACCCTTTTTATCGCAAATTTTATGTTATGATTGTGTGTGGGTTAATCGTGTCTCGCAAGCAAATTCGAAATCATTACAATCAATTATTTGTAGCACTTTTGACAAACTACTACATTTGTACTTGAAAAAATTAGTTTAGAAAATATTAATTGTCACTATCACGCTACGCGAGCGAATCACGATTATAGCAAAAGATTAATTAAATCATAAATTAATTAAGCTATTGAGATTATTGAATTTAATTTACTAAGTGTTTAACATCACGTCACACAAGCGAGTCCGTAAATAAAAAAGTTAAGGCGCGCCTACTAATTATCTAGCGTTTCAAAATAATTTATTAGTGACTAAGTTATTAAATTATTACTTATACTTAAGAGAAGGTTATTCGCCTAATGTTAAAGATTTTGGAACAGCTCAAGGTTTAGCGTTTATTGATTATAGAAGATGGACCTAAAAGCTTCCTAGCGATTCTTTTTGGGATTAAAACAGTAAGGCAAAGAAAAGGCACGTATGTGATTATTAAAGCCACTCATGGCCTAATTTTGATCAACGAAACGAGTCAGATAATATTTTTAGAGCCCAATTCCCTTCATTTTGGTACCTAACACTTGTATCCCTAGCATGTAACTTTGTAACTTTCTTTTATACCTTCATAACTGAAAACTTGGTTATCAATCTTAACAAATACGAATGCTAACATATCAGTTGTATAAAGTATATAACTTAATCAAAGCAAAGATATTAGCATGAATATGCATAAATATTTCAATAAAAACTCGTGAAGGAAATCAAAACTGAGGGTCAGGTAACCTAAACTCAAACATGAAACATGAACTAATAAATGAACTTTAATCACTAAAAGTAAAATGTGAATGAGAATCTACACTACCTTGTTCGATAGAGACTGAGCACAATGCAGTTTCAGCCACAATGTAAAGAAGAATTGATGATTTAACTAACTTCTAAAAGATTTACATGATGATAACAACTAAAATAACATTCATCTTGAAACGAAATCATGTTTCATCAGCCAAACTAGGGTCAAATCCTTCTTATTTAATCAAGAATCTGCAATATAAGAATTTGAAAGTTACCTGATTTGCAGAATAATAAAATACATCAATGCAGCAATAGAAATTCAGCAGCAAAAACAACAGATACAATAGAAACAACAGTGTTAAAGCTTCCCAGTAATCTTAGTAAAACCAATGATTTTCTAAGGGAAGGAACTCATAAGACTCTTCTATATTTTTGAAAGATTATGCACTGTAAGACTCGCTCCTAAAACTTACAACTTCATCTTACTAAAGGACCTTATCCTTGTGTTGAATTATTGAGGCAAGGTAAAACCCCCCTCTTGTACTCTATTTCAGATAATATAAAAGTATATAACACCCCCAGACAACCTGGGAACCTTTAAAAATAATAATAATAATAATAACAATAACAAATTCAGTAAAATCTCACAGGTGGGGTTTGGGGAGGGTAGTGTGTTCGCAGATCTTACCCCTACCCAGAGAGGTAGAGAGGTTGTTTCCAATAGACCCTCGTCTCAAGAAAATGTGATAAGGAAGAAAAGGGATGAAGAAGAAGAAAGAGGGGGAAGAAAGAAAGAGGGGGGAGAGAGAGACAAAAGACAATAAGGAAAAGGGGAAGAAAAGGTAGCATCAAATAGTAACAGTCGAGGAGCAAGAATTTCCAGTAGCAGTTTCAAAAAGACAACAATGGACGTGGTAGCTAAGTACCAGATACACTAACAATCTAAAATAAAGTATCTCTCAACCAACCACAAGAATACTACTAGTATTACTGGTAAACCTAGGAGGCAGAACTACCAGTCAACCCACCACATTAATCATCGACCTCCATACCTTCTTATCGCTAGTCATGTCCTTAGTTAGGTGAAGCACCAACATGTCTTGCCTAATAACCTTTCCCCAATATTTCTTTGGCCTACCCCTACCTTTCCTCAAACCCTCCATGTTCAGCCTCTCACACCTCCTGACCGGGGCATCTATGTCTCTCCTCATCATATGCCCAAACCATCGCAGCCTCGATTCTCGCAACTTGTCTTCTACGGATGTCACTCCCACCTTGTCCCTAATAAATTCATTCATAATCTTGTCTTTCCTGGTATATCCACACATCCATCTCAAATATACTCATTTTAGCTACACTCATCTTCTGGACATGTGACTTCTTGACAGGCCAACACTCAGCCCCATATAACATATCAGGTCTAACCGCCACCTTGTAGAATTTGCCCTTAAGTCTAGGCGGCACTTTCTTGTCGCATAAAACCCCTGAATCTAGACTCAATCTCATCCAAACCGCTCCAATGCGATGAGTAACATCCTCTTCAATCTCGATGTCCCCTTGGATTATAGACCCAAGATACTTGAAACTATCTCTTTTGGGGATAACTTGACTATCAAAGTTCTCCTTTTTTCAGTGAATAGAGGTGTGTCATTAAGTGTGTCAAGTAGGGGTGTACATAGGTAGGGTTGGTTCGAGTTTTTCAATTACCAAACTAAAGCAATTGTGTCGGGTTATTAAATCTAAAGACCAAACGAAACTAATAAAAATCAGTTTTTTAATCTCGATTTTTCTCGGGTTTTTCGGATTTTCGGTTCTTCTTGGATTTTTATTCATAAAGTCTTCATAGCACAAAATATAGAATTTGTGCTCCAAATATTAATTTAATCCTAGTAAGACATAACTATATAAGAAGTTTCCAAGAAACTAACATAAAATATGAGATGAGTCATGGCATTGTACTAAAGTGTTGTCACGACCCGAAATCCCACCTTCAGGCTGTGATGGCGCCTAACATTGCACCCGCTAGGCAAGCGAACGTGTTAACTGAATTGATTTACTAACAAGTGAAAGTAATAAATACTGACTAGATAATTGAGATAAAAATGCGGAAACTTAACAAAATCTAAATAACAATAGCCAATAACGAAGAAATCCCTTTAAGTACAAAAACCAGAAATGGAATCACAACCTCACGAACCAGTCTAAGATTTAGCTAAAGACAACAGTTTGAAATAAAATGATATATCTGTCTGGAAACACATAGATGACAGAATGAAAGATAGACAGTGACGCCGCCTGCGGAACTACCTCGGTGTCGTCTGAAATGGACTGACTCCCCCTAACGATGCCCACTGAGTCCGGCTGCATAATCTGCACAACATAAAGAAGTGCAGGTGTAGCATCAGTACAACCGACCCCATGCACTGAGTAAGTGTCGAGCCTAACCTCGGCGAAGTAGTAACGAGGCTAGGACACGACAACAAATATTACCTGAGTAGTTCAATAATATAGCAGGAAATAAACAAGAAATACAGCTACGGGGAAGAAAATGCTGGGGATAAAAGGGCAACAATTGCTAAAACAGTAGAATCAAGTACTGATTGGAATGTAGAAGTAAAACAGGAAGTAACAACTCGAAACAAGTGAAATAGACAGGAGAAGGCACGGCATGACCCCTCGTGCATAGCCTCACAATCACTCGGCACGGAATGTCCCCTCGTGCATAAATAATAAAGTCACTCGGCATGGAATGTCCCCTCGTGCATAAATGATAATCACTCGGCACGGAATGTCCCCTCGTGCATATATAATAACCACCCGGCACGGAATGTCCCCTAGTGCATAAATAATGATCACTCGGCACGGAATGTCCCCTCGTGCATAATGAATATAAAAGCAAAAATTGATATGAAAGTTTAACAATACGACATTTCAAATGTACAGAAATAATCAACAAAATTCTATTGTCCCGGCAAGGGACTCAGCTATAACCAATCTCACTCAGAAGTATAATGTCAACAGTAAAACCCTTGACCGAACACATAGTCAAAAACTTTTATGCCATGAAATAACCTCAAGGTACCACTTCCAAGGTTCCCAATAATTCACAGCACAGAGAATATCAAAGAACATTAAATAACTAATCAAAATTTGACTCACGGGCATGCTTGACCACAACATATAGGTACCTGTCACCTCACCTATACGTTGGACATGAAATACACATAGCAAATAAAACTATATACCTATTCCCTCAAGCTAAGGTAGGCCAAAAACTTACCTCAGCTCCAAGAATGCAAATCAAGCCTCAATCACGGACTTTCCTCTTGAATCTGACTCCGAAACGATAATATCTAGACATAATTGACTTAATAACATCAATAATTATTCAATAACTCAATCCCAAAGCCTAATTATACATTTTCCATCATTCTTCCAAAAATACCAAAATTCGACCCCGGGCCCGCTTGGTCCAAACACGAGGTTCGGACTAAAATCCGATCACCCCTTTCCCCACGAGCCCGAATATACAATTTGTTTTGAAATCCAACCCCAAAATAAGGTTGAATTCCCAAAATTTTGAAAAGCCCTAACTCTACCCAAAACCCCAATTTCTACCATTTAATTTCATGTTTTTAGGCCTAGAATCTAATATTAGATGATGAAAATGGAAGAAGTTGGAGTTAAGAACACTTACCTATGAAGCTATGGTGGAACGGTATCCTAAGGATCGCCCAAGAAGAGTGGAAAAGAAGAAAATGGTGAAAGTTATAAAATTCCCGTAATGGTATTCTGTTTTAAGGCTTTTGAAATGACTGAACGAAAATAGCCTCCGCGATCACGACAAGTGCCCTGCGATCACGGAGGGTACTGGGTTATTGACTTACGCGATCGCGAGACGAAGTATGCAATCGCAGAGAGTATGGGACACGGACCAACGCGATCGCGTCCTAAGGCCAGCGGTCGCACTGCACAATTACTACCCAGCCCCCAACCCCACAGGAGACTTATGTGATCGCAGACGTAGGGCTGCATTCGCGTAGAGCTTAAACCCCAAAGCTCCGTGTTCGCACCCATCTCCTTGCGATCGCGCAGAGAAAATTAGCCACCCCTCCCAATTTCACATCGCGATCGCATGCACTATACCGTGATCGCAGAGAAGGAAAAAGCTGGACACCAGATACAACCTAAAACACTAGAAATTTCCTAAGTTTAGCACCCCGACACCAACC
>MDKI01057172.1:0-21003 GCA_005239505.1 Nicotiana paniculata
TATATATACATATATATATATACATATATATATATATACATATATATATATATACATATATACGCGTATATAACGTCATCTGGTCATGGGTCAATGCACATGCATGAAATGCATGAAAAGTACATAATAATCTCAATATTCCTTCCGGATAAACTTTTCCAACTGTGTATTATTCTGAGACCCATGAACAGAAAATAATAATAATTTTCGTGGAGAATCAAGAATATAGACACCCCTACTATTTCTATGAATAGAGTAATTTATAGAAACTGTGTGTTTGCTCATTTCTTCTGTATAACTTGGATCATGCCAAAAAAAAAAGAAGGGATGAACTTAACATACTTGGAGCAGGGAAAAATCGATATGATATTCTCGGAAAAGATTGTATCGTACTATCTCAAAATTGCATCCCATATTGCTGTAGCGTTACGAGATTTCATATGAATCCATAATTGATATTGCCATCCCGTCTTCATAATACTAATTTTTGCTTGGTTCCCCTCTTCTTATCTTAAGATTCTCCTTATCACTTGGATAGATATCCTCTGCCAGGAGTACTTTCACATTTCTTTTCCATTTTCTTCCCTTTCTTTAAAACATTCTCTCTATATGTTACAGTACATACACCCAATTATAATGGTTCATAATTCTGAACCTCTTGATCAATATAGAATTCACCTTGCTGAAAAACTTCAAAGTTTACCTGAGGTGTTCATCGGCAAAGAAGCCTAGTCCTACTTTAAATGAAAAGCTTATAGTTAGCTTGATTAACATTCTTGTGGTAGTACCAGTGTACCACTAGCTTAAGTTACTCTTCTAATTTCATCAGTCATAAATGGTATTGTTAAACTCTCATGGCAAACCCTTGGTATTAGAATGGTGAAATAAGAATATTTAGAGTGATCTTTTTAAGTTAGACATTGCCACATGGAATACAAAACAAAGAGTCATCTATCTCCAATTTGACTTGCTGCCAAGTTAGTTGGCTAATCAAGTTTATCTAAATAGTCTAACTAATTAGTTAATTTTTCCATTACCCAATAATTCACATAATTAAGGACTATCTTAAAATATTGCTCACTTTTAATATACTTTATACAACTTGCTATCATGGTCATGTGGTATCTTGTATAACACTAGTGCATAAATACCGAGTATTATGACTCAGACCATATTTTATCCTAATTCGGTAATCAAAATTAATATAGGAACAAATTTGTTCTGCAATTGCCTATGGGCAATGCTCGTGTAGGTTATCCAACCAAGCATGTTACTCTATTTGGAGTGACATGTAAATTTAAGGAACATATCAGAGGGTTTTGAAAAAAAATAATAAATAAATTTGCAACTTATGTTGCTTCGAAATGTGTGACCATATAAAATTAATACATACACTATTATTTCATTAAAATATCTATGTAAAAATACATATATTTTCTCAACTTATAATTTTTCTAATCGCATATAAAGAGTAAAAATTCTCGTACACTAAATTCTTAAAATGGTAAAATGATAAATTTCTTTTTTTATGAGAAAATAATTTCTATATTTACAATAAAGAAAATCTAATAAACTTTCTCATATTAAGTGAGAAATTTAAAACATATTCGAAAGTAGTAATATTAATAACTATATGAAATCATATTTTTCAAACCATTTTTTTTTTCATATTTGTTTTTATAGACATTCACTTCTTGGTATTAAGAAAAAAGCCTTCATCTTTTACTCCAAGATTGAATTTTTTATACAAAAATGTCATTTGGGGTATAGGCAAAAATTGTCAAAAATGGAGAATAATCAGTCATCTTTCTATTAATTCAGTGATAAGCTTCATTTACAAACAAACAACTTAACAAATTTGTCTTCAAATGATTCAATTTGGAGCAGAAATTATATATCAAAAAAAATTTTCACTCAAAATATCATATCAAATATATATATAACGATATCAAAGTTGTTAAACTTACGGGGTGTAACACCATCTCTTCTAAATTCTCCTATTCTTAATCTCCTCTAAGTTTACTCATGCTATACTAAGTTTTTTATAACTTATGGAAACCATCAGCTCTCTTCTTGTGATGGGTTTAATCCCAAGGACTTACCTATTCTCGTCACCTTCTCACTCACATTTTCTTATCCTTACTCATGTCTACCTAATACCTTGTAGTTCAACCACACTTTAGTTTGCGACCTACATATATCTATTTATACTACTCGCAACATTCCTTTAACTTGCTAGCACCATAGATGTCCTTATGTTATTCTAGAACCTCAAACGGGACATCATATTGTCTCTAACTCTTCTTTACTCTCTTAACTAGACCTCTTTGTACCTAAAAACCATAGGCTGGAAGATATGCCACTGACGACACCACTATCATTTCTTGATACAAAATTACGACTTTTTCAGCCCTCTATCTCATATCTGGATTATTCGTAACCTTCTGTACTTGGACATATCGTACCTTCTTCACATATACCTTTCATACCTTTAAATCTTTCATCATATCTTGTATCCCTTTCATAACATCCCTTCCACATAGGTGGAATTCACATCCACAACATGAAGCTCTACTATAAACTTGCACCTCTAATGTGTACACAATTCGGCGGGAGCTTTATACTTGCTCCTTATGAGGCTGATACTTTTTTAACTAGCTTTATTGTATAGCCATTATAGTGGCTAATGTATTATCTTTCTTGTATCTCTGATGTTAAGAGTGATTCTGCAATGTTCCCAATCGCGGTTTTTATAATTATCTGGGTTTAATAATCAGACTCCTAATTTACTTAGCTGATGTAACTCTTTAGTTTCCTCTTCTTGCTCAGCCTTTATGTAGCCTTAAATTATCTTCCGATATGTGATTCAGGGTATTAGTTATTGCTTTCGCCTTTCGTAGACGCTATGGAACATCCATAATACAATCTTGTAACAACTCAAGCTTTTGTCTGTGACGTGGACTCAATTCTTTCTTTTAACTTATACTGGAGTCTCCTACAGTTGTATCATTGTCAACATATATACTGCATGGATAACATTTCTGAAATCTTAAGTGTGTTCATAACGTAACTAACTCTGGGTCATTGATCGAATTATTCCTTATGTGCCTTCTCAGCTTTCGTTAAAAGTAAGCAATTACTTTTCTTGGTCGTTATGCCACTTGTTGCATGAATACTTGTCTTATCATAGTGCCCACATATATTGGAATTTTGTGCAACGCATATGATCTCAAATATTACTTTCGATTTTACTTCCCGTTCCTTTGTCACAATAGGTACCACTTTCTTATAAAGTGCATACGATGTTGTAGTGAGATTGTTGTTAAAAGATCAATATTTATTTAGGTCACTATGCTTAGTTTGAAGCCATCATCCTTATTTCCTCAGCTAGTCTTTCGTTGTAGCATTAAGGGAAGACTCTCTGACTCTTGTAAAGCTGTGAGCTTATCCCATCATATATCTGACGTAATTTTTGATGTTCTTACTCACCTATCCTTAGTTACATACCTTCATGCCCTTGTTCTCGTAGGGTTACTGCTGAACTCAATTTTTTTATCTCCCCCGTGGCACTCTCTTTTATTTATGTAATACTTATACAACAACTTTAACTACCTCAACTCCTATCTGAAAATTTATCAATGATTGCAATCTCGTATCTGCAAGACTGAATTCCCTATGATGGGGTCCATTATGTTTATCTTGCATAATCTACTGATTTGTCTGTATCCTCCTATCTAGCCATAACTAGGCTCTTCCTGAATCAACCACAGACTACTCGTTGGTCCACTCTCATATCTATATTTTATGTAACGCCTCTTGGGTTATGTCCTTTGTCTTAACTTACCTCTCGCACGGGCTCCTTATGTATCAAGTGTTCATTCCCACGTATTTATCAATATCATCGGGTGCGAAACCTTTACTGCTTATCCCTGGCGCCATGCTTGCATAATGTTCTAGAGTCATATCATATATATAGGATCTGAGTAAATGCAATCTCAATCCTTTCACCTTTTTACCGCATTCTTCCTTTGCTATTCCATAGTTACCTCTTCATCTTTGGCATTTTTTTCACATCATCACAAACATATTACTTGCCTTGTGGTAACCTTTCTACACCAGGGATAATTGAATTTCTTACGCACAAGGGTGACACCTGGTGTAAATGGCACACTTAGTCCCTTAAACTTAACTTTGCTCATAGTGCTCGCTTTAGGCAAGCCTCTTCTTGAATGACATTTAAAGGTTATTCTTCTATTGTCCATTCTATTATCGTCGGAACGCAATCTCTAAAATTCTCATGATTTCAACTATTATCAAATCATTCGATCCTTAATTCATGTTCAGTTTAACTTGTTCACCAGCCCATACTGACTTTTATTACTCTGGGGTCTACCTTTTCCTTCTGGTAACCACGCTGGAGTCACCAACTCATTTCTCTAAATGGGGATATGACTTTATGGCTTATACAATTTTATTTTCTCAAGGCATGTCACCTCTTATCTTTTTATTCTCTTAAATATAGACTCTGTCATGTCATATTTTGATTTATCGTTACCACCCATTTATCACATCTTATACATAATGCTTCATTTACTCTCTTCTTATTCTCCCGCTTATATCTCTATTTATTACCTTATTCTAAAAACTTCAACAAAATATTCTTTCACTTTTATCTCCCTTTGCTTCATCTCACTGGCTCTTCGGGTCGCCTACTATTCTCTCTCTACTAGGGGTGGGGCCATACTAAAGTAAATATTTATCCATTCTAGGATGCCACTACATGTCTTCTGATATAATTTAACGTTCTAGTATTCATATTTGACTGTACTATTCTAGAGCGCACCATCCGGCATGCAAGATCTAGTAGGGCCTCAAACAGGGCCACGTCGTCAAGAATGGTTTCTCTGCCCTTACCTGCTGTTGTATTAGCCCTCTGGCTAGCTGTAATTTTTCAAATTGCAAGCATCTCTAGAATTAGCAAACATAAGTCTTGGCTCGAACTCTTATGACACAGCTCTATAGCATGATGTAGATTTGACAAAAAGGATAACATACTCCTAAATCCTTGCAACTTCCTGTTTATATAATGAGGTGCACAACACATCTACAAACAAGTCTCTACTAGACACGGCTTGTAGATTCCCTATGATAGAACTACTCTGATACCAAGTTTGTCACACCCTAAACCTGAAGAGGCGTGGCCGGCACCCGGTTCCATACTCGGCCCGAGCGTACCACTTTGTAACTGTGAACTCTGGAGGGGTAACCCTTAACAAAGGCCGATTAGGCCATATCCTAAATCGTCTGAAAATGACGCCTCTCTCATATGTGGGGTAAACATACCCAAAAGCTAGTGTATATGTATAACTGTGCAGGCCGACAAAGCCGCCATGAACACATACTGATATACAAAATATACAGGACTCGTCTATAAGACTCTAGAGATAACTGAATTGTACCATGGTCGGGATAGGGCCTCAACCTACCCATCAAACCTGTATATATAAAATGGACTCCAAGGTCTAGACCTGGTAACTCCAAGGAAGTGGAGCTTACCAACCAAGATGATGTTTGACTCTGTCTGCTGGGAGGGTATGTCCAACTGTAAATCAGGACTTGCAGGCATGAAATACAGCGTCCCTAGTAAAAGGGACGTCAGTACGAAATAACGTACCGAGTATGTAAGGCAACAGAATAACTGAAAGCTGAAACTGAACTGACAATATAATAACTGAAAGTAACTTGGAGTCAAAGATAATCTGAAGATATGTTTACCTATTGATATTGCTCAACTCTCTCAATATAGTAAGTAAAATAGTTGTCCGGCCTTATAAGGCTCGGTATGTGTAAATGCTCTGCCTTAGTAGGCTCGCTCATAGGCGCTCAGCCATACTAGGCTCGGTATCTCGGCCATTCTGGGCTTACTCATAGGCGCTCGGCGATAGTAGGCTCGATATATAACTTAGCATCTGATCAGAGGTTGCCCAATAGGGGTCTGCCCATCGATTATATATCGATAGTGATGAAAATATTATAATGTTGTATATATATAGACTCTCTGATCTCTTGGCTGAAAGAATACAAAACCAAATTGAATATGAAGTCCCGATAAGGGAGAATACTATAACTTATGAGACTAGGATAATGTGAATAAATTCAAAAATACGAACTTCTCTTTCTGTCTCGTTATCAAACACATGTCGTCATGGGATCATGCAAAAATGAAGGAAAGGTTTAGACTTAACATACCTCAACTCCATTGATCCCTTAATACATTCCAAGAAATTCTTCAAACAACTCAACTCAATCTACCATATCACAAGCAGATTCAAAATCAGTGTTGAGTAAAGGCTAAGTGCGCAACTTAAACTAGTAGCTCGTTTATGTAAATTTGGGAAGAATATCCCTTGTAAAAAGAGCCTCATATAATACCATATACCAACAACAATGACTAGATAAATCCATAAATACATAATTATCAATAACAAGACACTATAAAACAACAACAAGTCACAACTACTTCACGACGAGCGGCGAGCTCCAATTGGAATTCGTATACCACATATCACCCTTATAGACTTCTTACTTTAACTTAATAGTATCATTATAATGAATTCATTCATCAATGATTCTATCCTTATACCATATATTTATAACAAAGAAAATAATCTACAACTCCAATTATCCTCAATTAGTAACTTTATTCACTAGTTCTTGTCTAGTCCATCCATTTAGCTTAATCAATGTCGAGATAACCTTAAGAAAATCAAGAAAATGATATAATTACCTTCTACAGTGGATTCAAGTTGAAATCCATGTTATATTTATTTTACAACAGCCCAACACAACCCAATCACTTCATACCCAAAACGACAACTATAGTAGTGTCAAACACCCCGAAAATGTTACAAAGAACGACTAATATACCATTTATCAAAAATGTGGTGTTACTCCATACCATTTATACTCCAAAACTTCATTAAACAACAGAAAAATAGACAGCCCAAAAGTAACACGGACCATCCCAAAAAACAGTCCATTACAAGTCGAATAATTCGAACTCACGGCTTCCGATCACTGTCCCGTGAGTTCTAACTATTAGGAAACAAATTTATCAGTCTTTATTGATATTTAACAGCTTAAATACAGAAATAAATATTTTTTTTAACTATTGAATACCTTCCATAACTCAAACTACAAAGAAAAAGAAAGGCAATATAGCAATACTTACATTGTAGGGATCGTTTTAATGTTATCGCTACTTGATTTCGTGCCCCGGATGATAATCTTATTGGAAACCCTTGTGGGGAGCTTGAGATTAAATTTAGGGGTCTTATTTGGCCGTTTTATTTGGAAAATTGAAGAAAGATACGAGATAAGGATATAAATATCCATTTATTTGAAAAGTCAAAAAGGTGCTACTTGGCACCCTATCATTGGCCCCTCTTCATATGCTTATATCTTTTTATCCGAACATTGCATGAATGAACGATTAAGAGAGTTGGAAAATAGATTCCAAGAAATTCATTTTGGTATATAATATGTCCCAAAAATACCTCATAAAACACACAAAATGAATAGCTCAAAAAGCTTTAGTGACACACTTACGTGTCACCTATGCAGTATGTGCAGTCTCGCGAAACTGCAAATATCTCTCTACTCCGATGTTGTATTGACAAAACGTTTAATGAATTGGAAACTAGGCTCGTAGATATTCAATTTAATATATGAATCATCCCTTAATTCTAAGTATATTGGGAGAAAAGCTCCACTACATTTGACCTAATTTTCAGCACATTTATGAATGTAACTTGTGATGACATTTGCCAACTTTTATTCCACAACTCGCTTGAATTCAAAACTTAACAAACGAATATCATAAACCTAAAATAACTTATAAATATCACGTTAATAACCCTAGTCTAACCCCAAAGTGCATGTTATAACATTCCAAACTTGTCGACATTCAACAAAACTTATTTTCTTCAATTTGTTTAGCTTCTTAGCCTTTTAAACCTCTTTCTACTTGTTATCCATGATCTTAAAGACTTGTAATCTCCAAGTTAACATGATTAAATTACTTTATATACTCTCAAATATGATATCATTTCTGAGCTTACACCAATTGACTTACGATTACTCTTTCATACGTAGATATGGGGTGTAACAGTTATCTCCCCTTTGGTGGTTACGCATGCCATGTTGAATCTGTTTAGAATTCGTACTGCTTGCACGACTTGATCTTATAGACCAAGTTGTTCCACGATCCTCGATCTAATGATGTTGGCCAAGCTACCTGAATCAATTAACACACGCTTCACTCGAGATTTATTTATGAGTACTGATATTACCAGTGCGTCATTGTGGGGTTGCTCGATCCCTTCAGCGTCCTCGTCATTGAAAGACAAGGTCCCTTCCAGTACGTAATCCCGAGTTCGTTTTTCCCTTGTGATGGAGACTTTGGTGCTCTTCAACATCGGCCCTTGGGGAGCGTTAACCCCACAGATAATCATGTTACTGACGTGCTGAATTTCTTCTTGCTCAACCTGTTTATTAGAATCTATATTCCTGAAATGATTCTTGGCGCGGTCACTCAAGAACTCTCGAATATACCCATTTTTGAATAGTCGAGCAACTTCCTCTCGTAATTGTTTGCAATCCTCTGTTCTGTGGTCGTGAGTGTTATGATATTTGCACGTTAGGTTAGGATCCCTTTGGGCTTGATCGGATTGCATAGGTCGAGGCCACTTGGTGTCTTTGATGCGTCTGATAGAAGATACAATGGCGGCAGCGTCGATGTTAAAGTTGTACTCCGATAACCTCGGCGCTTCCTTAGGCCCGATAGGCCTGTCAAAATCATTTTTGCTCATGAGTCCCCGATTATTTTGACTTTGATCACTCCTCCTTTAACTTCTCATATGGTTTTTACCATACCCACTACCTCTTTGGTCTCCAGTGTATGGTCGATACCAATCCTTGTCTGATCTTGGTTCACAATCAATGTCTTTCTTGACTCTGTTAACGGCTCTGACTGGATAAACGAACCCGGAAGGGACCTCAAGTTGATCATCTTCAATCCTATTTTTTGATTGATACTGGTTATGCATGTCGGCCCAAGTAATAGTCGGATACTCTACCAAATGTTGTTTCAACTGTTGTGAAGCCAGCGAGCTTCGAACATTAAGTCTTTGAGTGAAGGCCTGAGCGGCCCAATCGTCTGCAACCGGAGGCAGGTCCATCTGTTCCATTTAAAATCGGGATACGAATTTTCTGAGAATCTCATTATCCTTATGTTTCACTTTTAAATGGTCTGACTTCCTCGTCTCGACCTTGATAGCCTCGGCGTGTGCTTTTACAAAGAAATCTACAAACATAGCAAACGAGTCAGTAGAATTAGGAGGCAGGTTGTAATACCATATCATAGCTCCCTTCGACAGAGTTTCCTTGAACTTCTTCAGAAAGACAGATTCGATCTCATCATCCTCTAAGTCGTTCCCTTTGATGGCGCATGTGTAGGAGGTCACATGCTCATTTGGATCGGTCGTCCCATTGTACTTAGATCTCGGGCATGCGGAACTTCCTGGGGATTGGCTCGGAGCTACTCTTGGAGGAAAAAGTTTTTGAACAAACTTCTTGAAATCCACGCCATTTAATATTGGTAGTGCTCCCGGGATCTGGTCGACCCTGGAGTTGTAGGTTTCCACCTTTTTGTCATTGGCTTTGATCTTCTTCTCTCCCGATTCTATTCGTTTCGTCAGTTCCTCGAGCATCTTTATGATCTCGGGGTTGGTTCCTGATTCAATTTCATTCGGCCTCCTCGTGATCAACTCATTTCTGCGGATGACTTCCCGGGATGGCTCAAGCTCAATTCTGCTCGGGGCGTGGTTTTGGTTCTGGAGCTGGGCTATTGCTGCATATTGAGCCTGTAACATCTCGAAGATCACCCGCAAGTTGATCCCATCTTCTTCGCGTCCGTGCATATTTTGTGCAACCGATCGGACATCTCGCGGATGTTGTTCTCAGGATCGGTGGGAAAATTTGCATTGATGGCCACATGCGAGCTAGTGTCGATCGGGTCTGCGGTCGTAGCTCTACCGAGATCAGTTGGGGACACCTCATTTCCGGGTGTCACGTTGTTGTTTTCGTCATGGTGGTCGGACTCGGCGTTTACATTCAGAGAGGCTAACTGGGAGTTCGACATTTTGGATTTTGGCCTGAAATCAGAGACACTTCAAAGAACAAGTGTAAAATAGGGTGTGTTATAGAAGTTAGTATCAAATAGACACTACTATCCTTAGCCCCCACGGTGGGCGCCAAACTGTTTACGCTCGAAATCGTATAACAATTAAATTTGTATGTTCTTTTAAAGATACACGGATTAATTTGATACAAATAGATAAATTAAGTCAATATTAAACAGTTAAAGATATAATAAACTCAAACCACGCGGATAGGATAGTTCCAGCCTTAGTGAAAACAGTAACCCTTGATTCAGACTCACCACGACCAGCACTAAGAGAAATAGCTAATAGCAGGCTCACCACGGCCAGTTACCATGTGTTACATGAGACCCCCTTTATATATTAGAGGAGTCCTGCTTTAAGTAAAATTCTATAAAAGGTAAAATAATCTGATTAACTATCCTATCCAGTTACCAGTCCCAGATATTTCGGCCTTCTATTGGTTATGCATGATTGTCCGGTAATGTTCTTCAAAGTCATTCGAGGTTAGGACCAATCCAGAACCATGACCCCGATCTTCTCGGGGGCAAGCGTCGTGCCCCTCCGGATCCCGACTCAACAAAACTTTCGCCTCGATGTTGGCCCCTTGTCATCATGTCTCGAGCCTGACTTGTGCTGTTGGAGGCCAGGGTGCATGATGGATTCGATTTTACCTGTATATAATTATTATTTAAATCTGTATGGCTACTGAGTTTGCGTCCAGAACTCTAGAAGAGATGATTATTTATCAAAAGACTATGCACTAACATATCAATATGGGAAGTGTTGCTTTTTCTCTCTGAAGATGTCAGTAATGTGTTTAATTTATTTCTGCCATACTTCTGTATGTTTGATTCGCTACAAAAATATTGACATGTTTTTATATATATACCAATATTTGTCTTGCTTTTCTGCTTCTCGTGTTTTATGAATATCGTATAATTGTTGTTGATGATGTAATTTATCACATTTTAATTTTGAAATTGAGGTGAATTGCTTAACGCTTAAGAATATATCTTCAAGAATTGCTTCTTTTGAATTGAAAATTTTGTTTAAAAGTTTGAAAAACTTAGATTTGAAACCTAGACTTATCTTTATAAAACACATAAAGAAGTTTTCCTGAAAATAAAAGGATAGATTTAATTGATTATATGTTTCAACAGATAACTAACTGATGGACAAAATTTTAACGAAGATCCATGTCCGCTATGGAAACTTTTAGCTTACATATTTTCAATAGGTAAAATACATAAGTTACCTCATGAACTATAGACCAAATCCCTATTACACACTTTTTGCGGACAAAAATTGTATTACACTCAACCTTTTAAAAGTGTATCCAATATACACTACTTTTCCCACGTGGATGGTGCATGTTTTTTCCAAAGAATGATCGTGTGAACAAAAGAATTTTGTGTCAGATGTCAATTTTTTTTAATTTTCTAAAATTTAAATTGAGTCATTTTCTTCCTTTCTTAAAAATTATGCCATGGCAACTCCTTGAGCTCCACCATCTGATCTCCTTCTTCTCAAATAAACATACCATGATTTCTCGTATCTCTTCTCGTTGATTATTCTTTAGTTTTTTTTCACATCTTTTGGCGAGAAATTTAGATTAGATTCCGTAGTTAAAGTTTTTTGTAGCTCCGCCAAAAGCTTGCCTCAACCTTTTGCATAGAAGATTTTTTCTTTTTTTGCAGAGAAGCTTAACTTGAGCTTTACTCATGGCGAAGTCGAATTTTCCGGTAGCAAGAATTTTTCAAAAATTTTATCAATCATTAAAGCTTAGCTTAAGCTTTTGCATATTCTTTAATTCTATTAATGGATAAATTTTAAATAGTTGATTGTGTAGATGGAAGTTAATGGTGGTTTAACTTTTACAGAAGAGAAATGGAAAATGAGTTGGATCTGGGCTCAAAAGTTTTAACTCAATTTCAGCGGAAAAGATGGAATTATAGGTGTGTTTTCTCGTGATTTTTGTTAGTTAATGGTGGCTTTGTCATTAAGTAAAGGGTGGAGGGGTTATGGTGTTTGATGGTGAAGAGAGGAGGAAGACAACCATAGTAGTTTAGACGGGGAAGATGACAGTTATAATTGTAATTTTAATTATTTTATTTTTAAAATGACACGTGTCACTGTTTGATTGGTGCGTGACATTACACATGTTTTAAAAAATTGGTCAAAGAAAAAGTAGTGGGTACTAAATACAGTTTGAAAAGATTAAGTGTGTAATATGATTCGTCCTCAAAAAATGTAACAAGAATTTGGTCTATAATTTATGTATTTTGCCTTCTCAATATAATACTTGAGCATTAATTATTTTTTCCCTTGGCTAATCAACTTTTTGAGTTAATTTAAATAAGACGGATTATTGTATGCACTCTCGGATTTTGCCCGTACACTATAAAATGTTCGGTCAGCCTTTTTGTATATACTGAATGTAATTCATTTACAAATAAAATTATTTCTGGGGTTTTCGAATGTCTACAATATTCATCCACGTAACTTTTGAGTGTTTTATACTTTATGTACCTTAATAATTAAAGCTCAAATAAATTAAAGTAAATCATTTAACAGCAAAAAAGAAACATATTTAGTACTATTTTAAGTGATTTTACAGCTTTAATTGCATAACGGTGTGATTTCAGAATATTTTGTTTTATTTGGTTCATTGACTCTGCCAAAATATCATCATTGAGTTGATTGAATTATTCATGAATTCTTTTTTTAATAAAATATATATCTGAGAAACTGGTTACTAATCTTCCTACAATTTACTTACAAATATTTTTAGAATATCTATGCAATTAAAAATTTATTACTTTTGGTACGTGTTTTACAATATTGGACATATGATCTTCGTGCATCACACGAACATATAGAGACTAGTACTATATTAAAAGCACGAATGCCTTTAATAAATAATTATTTTAAAGTGGATAAAATAGTCTATTTAATTATTCTCCTAATATTTAAGACTTCGAAATCAATTAAAACTTTAGTTATTAAAATCTTTTCGTATTTGATTATATATGATTATAAAATGGATGGTATATAAATAAACGAACAAAATGGTGGGGAGCATAATATTTATTATTATTATTATTACTATTATTATTGTTGTTGTTGTTATTATTATTATTATTCCACTTCATTCTCACTATAAGTAAAATTAAATTACTACTATACTCTACTAAGCTCAAGAGCAAAACAGTAGAATAAGAATAAGGTAATGCGCCACTCCTTAAACTTTTATATTACAATAGTTGGAGCTGGAACTGAATATTAGTGTTCCCTAATTATACATTTCAAGCACTTGAATTTATGTAATTTATGAATAGAAATTCCTTTGAATTACTCTTAAGGACTAATTCTACTCAATATTTATGAGAATAACTACTGATGTTATAGAAATGAACCTAACCAAAAAAATAAAAATATTTAAGGTATCTAACAACACACAAAATTATGGAGTAATTTATATGAAGTTAATTGCGATAGAGTTAAAGTCGGTCGATTATGGAGTAATTTATATGAAGTAATATGGAGTTTATATGTATCCACTTTTAGTTTATAGCTTTAAAAACTAAACTATTTCTTCAACAAATAAATCTATGTTAAAAATTATATTAACATTTAAGATATTATTTAATATTTAAAATTTTGAATTCACCATAATTTTTATGGAATGTAATTTAATGATTAATTCCACATTATTTAATATACGAGTCTAATCTATCTATTTATCTATCTATGTGAATACTATTATAAAAAATAAATTAAAAATCATAACATGGGATGTTGACTAACTTTTACCCTTTATGTACCGTTCATGTTGGACAAAATTATAATTATAATTAATAATTTATTTTAGTAGAACTAAAGTTTATGATTTCAAGGACTTTTGTGGGATAGAGCTCCTTCCTTTATTGAGTTAGCTTTAGGATAGACAATCGTTATTTTTGTTATAAATAGAATTGTATTTAAGGTGAATGTCTATATTTAAGAGAGATTTTAGGGTTTGTTACTTGTTGTTTAAGTCAATTTTTTCCTATAAATAAAGGGTTCTATTTTATTGTAATTCATCCCAAATCAAAGAGAATTCCCTCTTTGTTTTTCTCCGCAATACTCTTCTTCTTTTATTTTATTACGCGTTATCAGCACGAGACTCTAACCAATTGACTAGAGGCATATGCTTTAGTCACCAGGCTTTGGAATAAGTGCATGGTGCTCAACTTGTACATAATATTGAGCATAATAATAGTCAATTGATCCATGAACTTCATTCAGTAATAAATTATGGATTTAAGGTAAGTATTTTACCTTATTTTTCTCTTTTAAATTCTTGAAATTCTGTAATTTGGTTTTAAATATGTGATGACCCAAAAGGCCATCTTATGTTTTAGAACTCAATTCTGCGCTCTTTATTCTTAAAATCTCATTTTACCCTCCTCGATTTACGTGCACAGTCCGAGCGTGTTTTAAAAAAAAAATTATGTCGAAAATTGATGAAATAATAATTTTTGGCCTTAAATGTTGATTTTAGTTGACTTCGGTCAACGTTTTGAGTAAACATACTCGGACCCGTATTTTGACGATCCTGCTGGGTCCGTAGTGAAAGCCCGAAATCGAATTTCGAGATTCTTAGCTCGATATAGGAATTTTTGTTGAAAATTGAAAGACTAAAAATCTAATAATTTTAAGAAATTGGTTAATATTTGATCTTATCGGTATCGGGTCCGTATTTTAGTTCTGGAGCCCGGTACAGGTCCGTTTTGATATTATACCTTATCTGTGAAATTAAGTGAGAAACGAAATTGATTTGACGTGATTCGAACGTCCGATTGTGAAATAAATTTTTTTAAAGTATTCTTGAGAATTTCATGCGATTTGGTGCTAAATTCGTAGTTCCAGGTGTTATTTTGGCGATTGATCGCACGAGCAAGTCCGTATGATGTTTTTAGACTTGTGTGCATGTTTGGTTTGGATCCCCGAGGGCTCGGGTGAGTTTGGAATAGGCTACATGATGTTTTGGACTTGAAAATCTGGTGTAAATTGATGAACCTGGAGTCTCTTTTCTTCTTCGCGATCATGACAGGCCCTTCGCAAACACGAAGAAGGCCTGCCCAGTGAATTAAAAATAGACCAGAACGGGATTGTTTCAGAATGACATTTACATAAGGGCTACACAATAGGACTAACAATATAGCAAATTCAATAAGGAAATGAATAACAAGTAATAGCGAAAAAATCGTAAAAATAGCACGAAAGAGTAAGTGAAACACAAATAAATCCGGAATGTAAATATACAACAAGAACAAGTAAGGACTCGACAATTTCGACTATTTCTACATCAAGTTCTTAGTCATCTCCACGAGGTACCGAACCTCGGATAAAATCACCACTCACGTGTCCTAGTATCTGAACCCTAACATCGGCATCTTGTGCCCTCATTTCAAGTAATAATTGCACGAACGACTCACGTGCCATTTGGGGTCATTCCCACATATATGATAAGTACAACAAGAGTATCTATACTCATCAACAACAAGGAAAATTCTTAATCCGATAATAGTGCTTAACTGCGTGTATGTTTGTGCAGGTGTCCTAACATGATTCAATAGCCAATAAGCGTAAGGAAATAAAAGGGCAACACGTACATTGTTTTCTCATAATTTCCACATGAATAAACTCACACTTTAAGTGTACTATTACACAGTGTCAACAAACAAAGAATGCCCCCAGGCCAACACAAGTATCACAAACAATCCCTGACACAGCCCACCTTGTTTCGCACGTCTGCAATAGTAAAATGAATGTCCGCTTTGTCTCGCCACATGCGCACAACAATGTTCCCAACTTTTCTCGCCACATGTGCAACCCATATATATATATATATATATATATATATATATATATATATATATATATATATATGTCTCGCTCCCCTCTTTCCTCCCCTTTCGGATCGGTCAAGGTATTCGACATTATTGGGACAACTCGTTTCCTTTTGGGAAAGGGATAAGGAATTGAAGAGTCGCCACCTAACGATTTTAAGGTGCGTTAGGGCACCTACTAAAGGTTATTTACAAACACAGATTAGATAATTAGAGATAGGGTAAGGGCGAAATTACTTCAAGGGGAAGGTGTTAGGCACCCCTCGAAGTCCACAACTGTGATTCCCGGCCCAAACAAACTTTGTGAACAGATAGCATATAAGCAATAAACACATAGGTAAATAGATGAAGGTTTTGAGAAGATTTGCAGTCCAAGCACACATATGTGCTTAAGTTTAAAAGATTTAAAGTCTAAGCACATATACAAAATTTCGGAGGTTTTACAATCTAAGCACACATGTGTAAGGGATAGGGGAGGGGAGTTCCTAGGTTGTTTATCCTATAGGACCACATCAGTACAAGACCGGTAATCACTCCTCAGAAGAGGGGCTACACATGACATTAGTGCACCAGATATCATATCCATGTCTACCCTTCCCACCCCTTAGTGGTTATTAAGCGAGTTTATTTAACGACCTCTAGGCGTGCTGTTACTCGTTCCTTCTTAATGGTCCTGGAGGAGATTAGGGCCTCTACCTATAGGCAGTTCTAGACAGACCCCTAAGGTTTAAAAGGAGAAAATACTAGGCGACATGCAAGATCAAATAGGACTTTAGCAGATAAAAACAGGAAAGAAGCAATTAAGAGGCTCAGGTTTACCTCCACAAATATTGCATGTAAACAGCACGTCTCAAACACAAACAAGGGCAATATTATTAAGCAGGATCCTAAAACATGAAGTCTAAGTGAATATCAAAACATAGAACATATGCAGTTTCAATTTTATAAACCCAGAAGCAGGGGCCCTAATCAGTTTGCCTACTGATTTTAAGCATGTTAACCATTAGGCAGTAAAAAAAAACAGTTTTCCAGTTTAAAAAAAAAAGGTTGGTTACCTAAGGCTTGCCTAGGCGTGGGGGAATGCACAATAATTACTAGAATTATTAAAACAATTTAGAAGTTGTTTTACCTAAAGCATGTTGTTCTAAGTTTTGCAAAGACATATGAGTTATTACCAATTTATCTAACACATGATAATCATATGTGAGACTGTCTTATCTCCCCTTTTTCATGCATCAGTAGTTTAGCTAGGTGTGACTTAGTGAGATCCTAAAACAAGGTATCTAGTATGAACATGATAAGATGCAGAATGATTTATATGCAAAATTCCTAAAAAAAAAATATGATTTCTAGTTGCACAGAAAGTTACAGCATGATTTCAGAATATGCAGTAGCAACAGTTTTCATGTTAATGTTGTTATTTAGCCTAGAAGCAGGATTTCAAAGTGATGAAAATAATGTCAAACGAGATGCTGAAAACAGAAAAGCTAAGAACATGATATCTAATGCATGACATGCTTAGAATGTATTAGCCCTAAACATGGATTCTAATGCGCACATAGGAAATGTAAACCTAAGGCATGGTTTCTACCCCCATGGATATTGACAATAGACATAGCTACCCTCCCCTTTGCACTATCCATCCCTAATATTCGTTTACAACAATTATTACTAACCAATATTGAATGAATTACATAAATGGATAAGAGAAAATAAGAAGTTACACTATAGGGAGCCTGAAAACAGGCCCAAATTCTCAGAACCTCAAATGCCTAAATGTTTCATGGACTTTCTCATATCCGGGTGTGTCAAAGTTCCCTAAGGACCTCAAGGGATCCCGGGCAGTGCTCACACCCAGACTTCACAACCATAATTGAGTAAGTGCAGTGTGGAAGTGCCAATCCTAATGCATCAGAGTTCAGAGGGAGCTCATAGGGATCCCTAAGCAGTCACACATTAGAGGGGCAAAACTTAAGGACCTAGGAGTAGAGTGAGAGTGCTTGACATAGTTTTGAAAAGGTTTTAGAAAGGAAACAATGTTAAACGGGACTTGCTTGAAATAGTTTTGTAAAATAAAAGAGGAAGTCATTCAGTACAACAACTTTTGAAAAGAGAGGGAGTTATATAATTAAACAGCAGCAGATCAAACTTAGAACCAAAATCAAACTCAACAATACTTAAAGAACACAGAACCAAAACATGAAGAACAAACCTACACACAGGGGTGATGGGGATTGAGGACACATAGAGCACATGTAATAAACATAAGTCTCTTGCAATTAAGGGGTAGCTAATAGTGTAAATAGTGAGACATGAATTCAGGAATGCTAATTAGAACATAGTCACAAAATCAAAAGTGCTTAAGGGGTTCATGGGATTGGGAGATGACATAATATAGGATTTCATAGCAGCATGGAGGACACAGAAGCACTAAACATGATTGGGCATAGCATCAGGAAAACTTAGGGTAACAAATCAATAAGGCATACAGGAACTAGGCTACTAGTACACAAACATCAAAACAGAATTGATTCATATTGAATCAGATTACAAGTTTATAAGAATATGCTAATTCTAAAGAGTTAAGACATAATTAGCATACTAGATGAAGCAATGATGCAAAGAGGTCAATTACATGTTGAACAACAAAACAATAGATAGAAACAGATCAGGAACATGATAAACTGAAGCAGTAAAAGGAACATATTGGTTTTGGTACTTAAATTGAAATCAGAACATACAAGTAAAGGGATAGTAAACACAAAGGTGAAGAGGCAGGAGAGCACAATAGTTAACCTTGGCTTGCAACCGGCTAACTCAGAATAATAGTAAGTAACACAGAAAGAGAGCAGAAAGCTTTTGAGTGTAAGAGATAGAGTTTGAACTAATGTGTTCGTATGTGTTGAGTTCAGCGTATGAGTATGTATCAGTGCATTGTGTTGGTGAGTGTGTACATATATATAGTAGTTTGAAACTAGGTAAATAAGGTAAGAAACACAATTAGACAGTAAGTTATGGAGCTCAGAACCAATTAGAACAACAATCAGTCCAACTACTCCCTTAATTAAGGGAGTCATTTCAAACGGTAAAAGACAGGAAACAAGTAAGGAAAAGGATTATGTATGATTGAAGCATAAATAAGGAAATAATTTCAATCAGTGCAAGTAATTAGGCTAGGTACAGAAAGGTCTAATTGAGGAAACAATTAGTAAGAACCAACTAATAATAGTCAATCACATAATAAGGTAAGAAAATAGTTTACAGGTTGGACATCAGTAAAGACATCATCACAGGAAATCAGTAAAAGGTGTTAATCACATAAAATTAGGAATTCAAATAGGAACAATGTTGATTAAGGGGAGAGTTAACACAAAAAATTATGAACAAACGGAATAAACACATAGTAGGCAAGAAGAAGCAAAAAATCAGAAACCCTAATGGACACAGTGGTACAAATCACGTAGAATCAGGGATTCAACCAGAAAACAGTAATGACTAGAGGAATTAGTAGAACAACCGTAATATAAGAGGAAGAAGCAAGAATCAGAAACCCTAATAAACATAATAGGGTAGAAATCACAAAATACTCAGATTAATCGAAGCAGATACATGAGAATCAAACATGCAGACAAGTTGAGAGAATGAACAGTAAAGACGAACTCAGAACCCAAAGATTAAACCAAACAATTAGAGGTTTTCAACAAAACGAGTTAGGTAAAGGGAGAACCCAAATGAAAATAATTTAAGCACAATAAAAATCATATAATAACACCTTAAAAATCAGAGAGAACCATTTTGAAAAGGAACTTAGAAGCCATAGTTATGAAGATGAAGAGATGCTTCGAAAAACAGAAAGTTTTTTTTTATACAGAAAATAGTAAAATAACTCGGAATACTCTCAGATCTATTACAAATCTAAAGATTAAGGGATGAAATTAGGGTTCTGAGAGGAATAACCCAAAGATGGGGAGAGACCGTCTTAGAAACCATAGGTCTAGCAAGAGAATAGATCGATCTTACTCAGAAGGGCCATGGTGGCCTGAGAATGGTGAGCACGGACCCGGGGAGGGTGAGTGAACAACCAACTGGTCCATTGAGGATCTCAGGGATGCAAGAATTAGGCCATGGAGAGGAGCCATAGAGGCCAGGGGTGGTGGTAGAACCACTATTGTTACCGGCGAACCAGAAATGGCGAGAGGATTAAAGTTTGGTCAGAGGGAATCTTGAGAGAGAAGGAGAGGGGTGTCGGGGGAGAGAATGAGAGTGAAATGAGGAGTTTTTGAGGGGGGGGGGGTCGTTTAGATTAACTTAGGAAAGGGAAAATCCGGGCCGTTGATCAAAACTAATCAACTGCCATGATTAAATCCACACTAGGCCAGGTAGATTTAGGAATTGGGCTTGGGGTCTGTTGGGTTGATTTAATAAGGTTTGGAGGCTAGTTTAATTATGTTAGAATTGAAATAAAAGTAGCTCTTTGTTAAATACCCATCTTAAGTTAATTAAAATAATTTGTAAAAATAGCTAATAATTATAAAAATGAATTTTATGCATAGACAATAGTTTTAAAAAGTTTATTTAGTATTTACAATATAAATGATTAATTTCTGGTGAAAAAATGATACAAAATTATATGATTGGACTATAATTGCAAAGTTATTGCAATTATAGCCAAAAGGTGCCAGTTTGGCTAATTATGAAATAATTTGGGCTCAATAGGTCCATAAATATAAATAATAAATCAAGAAATGTTTGGAAGTCGTTTGTGCTGAAATTTTAAGATTATTTATTAGAAATAAAATACTGAGCAAATTAATAAAAATATGAAAAAATTATGGAAAAATACCAATTGATGCTAATGCATGATTTTGAAGACATATATGCAATTA
>MDKI01022651.1:0-27681 GCA_005239505.1 Nicotiana paniculata
GCAGAGGTATCCAATAGAGAAATCAAGCAAATACTAGAGAAAACGGTGAGTGTGAATAGGAAACATTGGGCTGCTAAGTTAGATGACGCTTTATGGACATACAGAACAACATACAAAACACCAATTGGGGCATCACCGTACAAGCTGGTCTATGGGAAGGCATGTCACCTGCCCGTAGAGCTTGAACACAAGACGTATTGGGCCATCAAGAAGTTAAACATGAACCTTGAAGCCGCGGGTGAGAAAAGATTGCTGCAGTTGGATGAATTGGATGAGTTCAGGTTGCACTCATACGAAAATGCCGAACTTTACAAAGAAAAAACCAAGAGATGGCATGACAAACATATACATCCGCGTCATTTTGAGTCGGGTCAACAGGTACTATTATTCAATTCTAGGCTTAGACTGTTTCCTGGAAAGCTGAAATTGAGATGGTCAGGCCTGTTTGAAATAGTGAGAGTCACTCCATATGGTGCACTTGAATTGTGAGTTATACATAGTGAAAGAACATTTTTAGTGAATGGGCATAGAGTCAAACATAATTGGGGTGGTACCATAAATCGTGAGAAGACCAAAGTCGTGCTCGCTGATGACTGAGGCGAGGTTCTGCATCGTGCCGCGACGCTAAATCAGGCGCTTCATAAGAGGAAACCTATTCACTTGTTGTAATCTTCGTGCCACGACATTAACTAAGGCACTTATTGGGAGGAAACCTAATACTCAGTTAAATCTTAACATAGCTTGAAGAATTTCATATAATTATAGGTAGTAACGAGCTTGCGAGTGCACTCAAGTAAAAGGAGCAGTATTCTTGCATGACAGAAGGTGAGACGAAAGCCAGGGGGTACTTGGCGATACAGCCCTAATGCCTGGAAAACGCCAGGGCATGCTGGGCGTTTCAGCCCTAATGCTTGGCAAACGCCAGGGCAGGCTGGGCGTTTTAGCCCTAACGCCTGGCAAACGCCAGGGTAAGTTGGCCGTTTGGGATCCAACGCCTGGCTAACGCCAGTGGGTTCGGGATTTAAGACTAAAACGCACGCCTAACACCAGGTAAGTATCTTCTTCTAATTTTTTCATCTCCCATCTCCCTCTCAAGGAAGAGTTTGCTCCCAAGAACACAAACAACATACACAAACAACGAATTGCTCTCACACTCACACTACAACACATAGATTACACACCCACATCAACTCTTCACCCACACATCTGCACACCCACAACACACAAAAGTCTGCACAGGCTCAATTTCAGGGCTCACCTCATCAAATTAACACTCATCAATCGTTGAGGTATGATTTTATCCCTATTCTGTGTAAATTCGACTTGGGTGTTACAATTATATATGGTGTAACCATGATTCATGGTGGTTCCTTATGGGTTTATGAATTTCATGGTCATATCGTACGATGTTTTGCATCCCAATCCCCGAAACCGTCAAGGAATGGGCTGAATTTGTTAAACTAAGTGGTATTATGTAACCCCACCCAGATGTGGGTACATGAGGCAGTCCCTCAATTCCATAATATCTCTCATGGCATTGTGCACGCCAAGTGCTCGATATAATGCATCAATGGAAATACATATCCCATTTGGAGCCCGAGTCTCCGGGAAACATCCTACTAGTATCATGCATTGTCAATTCCATGAAATGTTAAGTGTGAAGAGGCTCACGAGAAACCCTTTGGGTCAATTATTCATTAACGTACCAAGGTGAAGTCTGAGTAACCTTTGGAAAGCTTTTGTACACACTTTGTGACACCCACTAACTACTGATCATATGTGCAGGAAAAACAATGCTACCCAGAAGATCCACTGGCAAGGGGAAGGCCACGTCTTCGGCCCCAGCTAAAAGCAAAGCAAAACCCCCCACAACCCCAAAAGAAAAGAAAAGGGGGGATACTACTTCCAGTATGACTGGTGAGGAAGCAGTAGCTGCTGTCACTGCTATGAGATAGCGACCCACTGGTGAACGGGAATATGGTCTCAACAGCATACCAGTGCAATCCAGGAAATGGTATGCACGCTGCAAACCCAAGCATGTTCACCCTGAAGGGGCCATTAAGGAAGGGAGTCTAAGATCAAAATTCCCAGCGATTTGGCGGAGCATCCATGAGTTGGGGCTGGGATATGTGTTCAGACACAATGGTGACATCAACCTCAACTTAGTCCGAGAATTCTACGTAGGGTTTGACCCTAAGGAAAAGAACGGATTGGTGCCAATTCGTGGTCGCTTGGTAGATTTTTCGGCCAAGGCCATTTGTGACTTCCTAGGTGCACCAAATGTTCCGGTGGAGCCTCTAGAGCAATTCATCCGCCATCCCAACTATAGAGAGGTGAGGTACACACTTTGTGGGGTTGATTCCACAGCTGCTTGGATTCGAGATAGAGCCACAAATCGCCATAAAAGATTTCCAAAGAAGAAAATGAAGGTTGAGACCCAGGTGTGCCTTAAAGTGATTAATGCACGGATACTACCATGACACTTTAATCAGCCGAGAGATGATTTGTGTGCTCTACTTCCTTATGGAGGGGCAGAGGGTAAATGTGGGTCAGCTGATGCGCTATCAAATGGGGTTGGTGCTTTCGAGCAATAGAATTGATCGAATACCATTCCCAAATTTCATAACTCAGTTCTTGCTAAATGAGAATGTAGCGGTTGAGTCCAACTTTGACCATACCATTGATCAATTCCAACGAGAGACTGATATCTCTGGCCTAAAACTGAAGGAAGAGCCCTCCTTGACCAATGCAGAGCGCAATGTGCGGGATGACAAATTCATGGCCCATCTTTATGGGATGATGGATTTGCAGTTACGAATAGGAGGTCGGCCGGCATCAGTTGATGAGAGAGTTGCATTGGATCAGAGGTACCCGCTAAATGCTCATGTGCTGCAGATGATTGGAGCGAGTGAGGGATACAGGCTCCCTGATGATGAGGATATCAACACTCCTGACGACTCTGATGCAGAGCCAATGCGCTCAGATGAGGAAGATGATGAAGTAGATGAGCATGAGGAGGAGTGGAGAGCGTCAGAGGATGACGACGCTGAATGATCAGGGAGTTTCTGTACCTTGCTTCTATTACTGCTTTTGTCTCTATATAATGCACTGGGGACAGTGCATGGATTTAGTGTGGGGTGTGTGTTGTATTTTGTTGTACTTACGAAGTGTGGAATTATTGTACTATATGTGGGTTTGTATTGTAGTTTTGTATTCATGACAGTAAATGATTTTATTTCTTTCAAGTTTTTGTAGTTGTTTTTTATATATATAAATATGTGAGCTTTTCCCGACGATGGATTTCCTAGACAGCTCTTTTGAGGGAAGTAAGTCTAAAGAAAATACCAAAAAGATTTTTTTTTAGGTAGTGTAGTAATTCCCCCTTGGTTTTTCTTTTGACCACGGTTCTTTTCCAAGGGTGTAACTTGAGCCGGGTAATTTAAATTAAATATTTTTTTGTTTAGAGTAGTTAGGAAGAAACTGAGTAAATTATAGATATCCTATGACATGTTTGATGCCGGCATATTAGGTTATGACATACATTCTTCTTTTCCTTATATTTGGTTTGACATGTGATGCCTGAGTAAATATAAATAGCCTATTTTGTGATGCCTTAGCTCAGTTGTTTGACCTGTATGCTACATAGTGTAATATTTCTTAATTCTCTCAATTTTGTGTGCTTTCTTGACTTGAGAGTTGAATAAAACCGTTGTGATTGAGTCATATGCAATGTGTGAGTGAGGTTTAGTGATTTTTTATGTGATCCTGTGTAGTCTAGAACTTGCCCCGTGTGTTAATCGAAGCGAAATTGTAGGTTATGCTAATCTAGGAGATGACGTAGGCATTTTCTTGCTTGATCATGGATGTGCTTGTCACATAATAATTATATTTTCCATTGCTAGCCCCTTTGAGTCTTTATACCTTTTCTTTGGTACCCACATTACAAGTCGTACCCCTATTTTGTTCTTAAATTGAGATTTTTTGCACCTTTTCCTCCTAAGGCACTTAGTCGCTAAAAGAAGTAAGGTGAGATATTGGGATTAACTTTTGAGTGGAGCCATGGAAAGACTTGTTAGTGCACTAAAAATTGTATTCAAGAGCCACTAGCCATTGAATTTTTCATATATGGAGTGTGTGTAGAAAAGAAAGAAAGAAAAATGATAGTAAAAGTATGTACAAAAAGATACACACCTCCAAGTTTTATTAATTTGTGCTAGTGAAAATACATAAGTGCTTAATTGAAAAAGGGCTATGTTGAATATGAATTGTGGCAAGAGAATAGGTCGAGAAGAATATGTGTTGAATTGTGAAGGTAGTGGATTAAAGTGCTTAGGAGGGTTAGTCACTATTCCCAAATATGTCCTACCCGTCACTTAGCCTACATTACAACCTTAAAAGTCCTAATTGATCCTATATCTGACTAACTTGAATTAGTGGAGATCTACACTAAGGGCAAGCTTATGGTACGACCACCGGATGCATATGAATTCTTTGTGAGAGTGAGGGAATCTGTACAATTGTGTGATGTCCTTAAATTATGTTCAAAAGTATATTTGAATGTGTGGACTAGATATATTCACTCTCTTGTTGTTGGTGAGGGCACATGATCTCATGAACAATTAGTAATATTGTAATTTCTTGTTGGGTAGGTGAGTGAATTGAGAGGGCTTAGTAGTTGCAAGTCGACTCTTGAGGTTGGGTGGTTGCAATTAGGTTATTGGTATTATTGATTAAATTGTTATACTTGGGCATGTTTAAACAAGGTAAAGAATGTGAAATTTTGTATGTTCATAGTTGATTGCCGGTATCGATCATAGTTAAGGGGTAATGTGTGTGATTGAAAAGTAAAATACTCCTTGTTAATGAAATGTGTACGTGTTGAAGGATATTTCTCGAGGACAAGCAAGATTCTAAGTGTGGGATGTTGATGCGTGGCTAGAATTCATAGTTTTAAGCATTCCTTACATTTTATGTGCTTTTGTGATAAAAATACACGTTATATGTGCATAATGGAGTCTATTTCATGTGTAGGTGAATTGGATGTGGAAGCCGAGCTAAATGGGTGCATAAACGTCAAAAATACGCTCAAGAGTCGAAAAGGAGTGACCCAGGCAATACCCGGGCGTTTGACCCCTAAAGCCAGGCATGCCCAGGCGTTAAGGGGGCGTTTGGCCCTTAAGGCCAGGGTGACCCTGGCGTTAGCCAGACGTTTGACCCCTAACGCCAGGTCTGCCCTGGCGTTAAGGGGGAGTTTGGGTCTTAACACCTGGGTGCCTGGTCCAGTCAACTTCGAGTTTTAAAGATTTTTAAGTGTTTCCCGGTTGGAATAGAAGTCTCCTACACGTTTAGGGTTTATCCCAAACATATAAATAGACCCAATAATACAACTTTGAGAAGAGGATGCCATTTTTGGAGAGAATATACACACAAGATCATTGAAGAAGCAAAGGATTATCAGTTTTCTTCATCTTAATCTAGTATTTTCTATTGATGCAAAAACTTATGCAATTGTTTAATTCTAGTATGAGTGGCTAAACACTCATTGTTCTGGGATTGTAGTTTAGCCATGAAAATTGTTATTCGATATTAACTTATCCTTGATTATAAGTCGCTCAATATATGGTTGTTTCTTCAATTTTGCGTTTAATTGCTTAATTGTTTGGCCAGCAATTTGGTTCTATATACTATCTATGTTATGCTTGGGAAAGCCGTATATAGATTAGAGAAGAATTGAAGAGAGCGCGATCTTAACCCTTCAGGGGAGCGGATTTGTGGTTAGGATAGGAATATACCTAGTCACCGTGCTTAATTAAACATCGTAATCTTAGTGCGTTCTAATAGATTAATTTCATAGGAATATAGGCGTTAATCTATTGAGAATAGGTGAGTAGTACTTCGGGAGAAGGCTACGAGAGCAATTATCGATTAATTAGCAACCATGAGTGAATTATATGAAAGGGAGAGTTAATTAGAATGCAATATGAATGGTGAATTGATCACAACCCTGGAATATTTGTCTCTATTGAATACACAATAATATTCTCGTTACTTGATAATTAGTTCATTAATCGTAGAATAAATTAGTTATATTCTTGGATTTAATTTTGGCTCGATTAAATAGCAATTAGAGTGATTCAATAAGTAGTTTACGCAAGTCCATGTGGGTTCGACATTCGATTAACATTATATTACTTGCTACGACCACGTATACTTGTGCGGTTTGGGACCAACATGTATTTCTATAGTATTGGTTATTGTACATGCGAGAGGCATTGTTACCAGTTATTCAGTTATCTATTGCAGCTAGTTGTTAAGTTTAACTTTTATTTTTGTTATTTTCGCAATTTTTTAGGCTTACCTAGTCGTAGAGACTAGGTGTCGTCACGACGTTTTACGGAGAGAGTTTTGGGTCGTGGCAGAGACTAGATAGGATATTTGTTAATAATGAGTAGATTAACTTATTTCCTAAGGCAGTTGTTGTACACCTCCCCAAAAGTCACTCACACCATAACCCTCTCCAATTAACTCCCAGAAATATTAACTACATCAGTAAACCGTTTAGGTTAGAAACTATTTGGTGTAGGCACCCCGATTTATTAATATTATGCGTGAAAGTTGGAACAATAATGACCTTACTATAGCTCATAATTTATTTAGAGATAAAATCAACATATGAAAAAATGATACTTTTAGTGATCTTTTTAAAAAAAAATTAAAAGACTTTTAGCCCGCTTAAATGGTATCCAACTATCCCCAAAATACCATAACAACACTTTTTTTTGGAACTTGAGGTGCAACTACAATTTGAATATAATGCAATCCTTAAAATGGACGAAGATTTCTACAAACTCTGTTCCCGTATCTTTTAACTTAATGAAGGAGATGCCAATACTAAATTCTACCACATCATGGCCTCTAATAAGAAGCATCGTAACTACATAACATACTTCAAAAATGATAATGGAAATTGGATTACTGACCCTAAATCCATTCTAGAACACACTTACAATTTTTTTGAATAGACCTTCACCATAACAAAATTCTTAACTTATAGGACTGCTTTTGAAAATTATCACACTAGCTTTTCAAAATTAGAATAGGAAATCTTGATAGACCCTTGGCAAACGAAGAAATCACAAATGCTATCTTTTCTGTAAATCCTTTTAAGGCTTCAGGCTAGAGGACATGCATTCCTTTTTTTTACCAAAAATATTGGAATATTGTTGGCAGTTCATTGATTAGATTTTACCACAAGGTCTTTGAAACTTAATCCCTTCCCACGGGTACAAATGATACATGTTTATGTCTCATTCCAAAATTTGCTAATGCGAATAATCTCTAAAAGTTTGGGTCAATCGGTCATTGTAACACCTCCTATAAAAATATCACCAAAATAATTGCTAATAGGCTTAAACTATTGTTACAGAAAATGATTAGTCCTGTCCAAACAAGTTTTATAAAAAATAGGAGATTTTGCGACAATGCTATCATTATTCAAGAGCTTTTAAACAACATGCGTAATTCTAAAAGCTCTAAATTCAATATATTATTAAAAATAGACCGTGAAAAGGCTTTTGATCGATTGGAATGAGAATTTGTTTACATAACTCTTACTTTCTTTAATTTTCCTCCAAAGATCTCCAAGCTTATTATACACTATATTAGTACTAGTAACAATGGGGGTACTTGTTAATGGTACAAAAATGAATTACTTTATTCCAAGTAGACGTATACGCCAAGAAGATCCTATGTCTCCGTATATATTTACTTTATGTATGGAACTTCTTTCAAGACTCATAAACCAACAATTTGATATTATGCTTTGGGACCCTATTAAGGTGAATTATAAAGGTCCAAGTTTCTCCCATTTTTTTTTTGTAGATGACTTAACCCTTATGAGAAAGGCTAACCACAAAACAGGCCACTGTATAAAAAAATGCTTGGAACTTTTATGAATGAGTCAGGCCTATCCATTGTCACAACCCAATCTTCCCTCTGTGAGAGGTCGCGACGGCACCTAGTCTCTACGACTAGGTAAGCCTAACATTTGCAGAATAACAACGAAAATTAAAAACATAAATCCAAACCACTAACAACAATAATAATTAAATATTTGATAGAAATACTGCTCGACATACACAATAACTCTCAAAAATACATACAGACTTTTTTCAAGACCCGGAACATCATAAGTCACAAGATTCTAAGAATTTACTAATTGTTCTATACATCAATATTTAGAAGTAGAAGGAGAAGAACTACACAAAGAGATAGAGGGGGAATCCTAGGTCTGTGGACGCAGCAGATGTACCTCGAAGTCTCCGTAACAACAACATGTGCACAACTAATAGCGAGGCTAGAATGATGTACCTGGATCTGCACACGAAAACATGTGCAGAAGAGTAGCATGAGTACACCATAATGGTACCCAGTAAGTGCCAAGCCTAATCTCGGTCGAGTAGTGACCAAGTCAGGTCAGGTACACCAGTAAATAATAAATAAGGTGGGAGAAATATAGTATAATAATAGACTAGAATTTAACAAGAAGAAACACATGAAGATAACAGTACAACACACAGAGTAAACAACAAGGGATCTCCCGAGATACCGTCTCATATTCCCAAAATAAATATGCAGGGAGAACTCCCGAGGTACCGCCTCGTAGTCTCAAAAGTAAATGTGCAGGGAGAACTCCCGAGGTACCGCCTCGTAGTCTCAAAAGTAAATGTGCAGGGAGAACTCCTGAGGTACCACCTTGTAGTCTCAAAAGTAAATGTGCAGGGAGAACTCCCGAGGTACCGCCTCGTAGTCTCAAAAATAAATGTGCAGGGAGAATCCCGAGGTACCGCCTCGTAATCTCAAAAGTAAATGTACAAGGGGATCTCCCAGGATACCGTTCTGTAGTCCCAAAGATAAACACGCAACTCAACAAATGAAGATAATAGTTACAGCAAGAAAACTACAGTTTAAACTAAGTACAAGTCAAGAAAAGGAGCAAGAATCCACCAAGCATGCTGCAAAGAGTTCAGATAAGAAATTAAGACACGTATATGCTATTCTAGGCTAACAAGATAAATACACATGTTAGTATACTCAATCAAGATGAAAACGATTTATCACTCCATAAAATCAGGTTTTTCAACAAACAGCTCATGTATGCACTCGCCACCTCGCGTACACAACACTTACATATCATAATAGTACCACATCCTAAGGAGATTTCTTCCACACAAGGTTAGGCAAGCCACTTACCTCGAACCAAGCTCAAACAATCGGTAGTAATTCTTTTCCCACGAATATGCGACTCTGAATGGCCTAAATCTAGCCAAAATCAATTGCATACCATAAATATATCTATAAGAAACTAATCTAAAGCAAGAAAATAGGAAATCGCCCCAAAGAACCTCCCCGGGAACACAACTCAAAATCGGGTAAAAGTCACAAAATATAAACACCCATTCACTCATGAGTCCAGCCATACAATAATTACTCGAATCCAACCTCAAATCGCCTTTGAAAACTCATAATTTTAGTCTAGGAAGTTTCTACCATTTTACCCCAAATTTTCAACTCAAATCCCTTATTAGATGATGAAAATAGCAATAGATTCATGAAATATAGTCCTATCCAGGTTAGAACCACTTACCCCAACAATCTCTTTGAAGAAACCTCAAAAATTTAACTCACACCAAGCTCTCAAAGTCCCAATTGATAATGGGAATCAAACCCTCGAACTTGATTTTTTCCCCCAGCGATTTCCGCATCTACGGACCTACTTTCGCATCTGTGACGTTGCACCTGCCGAATTTACCTCGCAGGTTTGAAAATGACTTAAAGGGTTGGGTCTGCATCTACGAGCAATGGGTCGCACCTGTGCGCCCGCTCCTGCGGATTTTTCCCGCTTCTGCGATCCCCCACGCTCCAGGCCCTTCCTCTTCTGCACTCCATCTTCTGCATATGCATATGTGCCTCCCTTTCTCCCACCTGCGCTCACAGAACAAGTTGACCAAACCACACCTGCGCTCACCGCAGATGCGAAACACCAGAAGGCCAAAAAATTCAGCAATTGCCTAAGTCCAAATTTCAATCCGTTAAGCATACGAAACACACCCGAGGCCCCCGGGATCTCAACAAAACATACCAACCAATCCTAAAACACCATACGCACTTAGTAGAGCCTACGAATCACATCAAAGAATGCTAAAAACACAAATCACCCTCTGATTCAAACTTAATGAACTTGAAACTTCAAATTTACACAAGCGATGTTGAAACCTATCAAACCACGTGCGATTGACCCCAAATTTTGCACACAAATCATATTCAACATTATGGACCTACCACATCTTCCAGAATGAGAATCCCACCACGATATCAAAAATTCTACTTCCAGCCAAAATTTCCAAAAATTCTATTTTCGTCATTTCAAGCCTAAATAAGCTACAGACCTCTAAAACACAATTTGAACACGCCCCTAAGTCCAAAATTAACCATTCCGGAGTCATCTTCACACAGTTCCGACTACGGTCAAATCTTAATACTTAAGCTTCCATTTTAGGGGCTAAGTGTCCCAAAACACTCCCGAACCACAACAAAGACCTCCTGGCAAGTCACATAAGTAGAAAGAGATACGAGGGGGCAGTAAATAGGGGATCATGGCTATTATTCTTACAACGATTGGCAGAGTCGCTACATCCTTCCACTCTTAAAATAATTGTTCTTCCTCGAACAAGTATACAAACATACCTGAAGCGATGAAAAGATGAGGATAATGGTTGCGCATATCATGCTCGATCTCCCAAGTCGCCTCCTCGATCGGCTGATCCCTCCACTGAACCTTCATGGAAGCAATGTTCTTTGACCTCAGCTTTTGAACCTACCTGTCCAAAATAGCCACTGGCTCCTCAACATAAGATAGCTCTTTGCCGAACTAGACTGAGCTGAAATCCAACACATGAGACGGATCACCGTGATACTTCCGGAGCATAGAAACATAAATACTGGATGAACTCCTGCTAGACTGGGAGGTAAGGCAAGCTCATTAGAAACCTCCCCAACTCACCGCAACACCTCAAAGGGACCAATGAACCTGGGGCTCGACTTTCCCTTCTTCCCAAACCTCATAACGCCCTTCATAGGCGAAACCTAGAGAAAGACCCGCTCTCCAACCATGAATGTAACATCGTGAACCTTTCGATCCGCATAACTCTTCTGTCTGGACTGGGCTGTGCGAAGTCGATCCTGAATAACCTTCACCTTATCCAGGCTATCCTGAACCAAGTTTGTACCCAATAATCTAGCCTCGCCCGGCTCGAACCAACTTACTGAAGACCGACACTGCCTACGATGCAGAGCCTCATACGGTTCCATCTGGATGCTCGACTGATAACTATTGTTGTAAGCAAACTCCGCAAGTGACAAGAGTTGATCCCATGAACCTCCAAACTCCATCACACACGCATGGAGCATATCCTTTAATATTTGAATAGTGCATTCGGACTAGCCGTCCGTCTAAGGGTGAAATGTTGTGCTTAGCTCTACTCGAGTACCCAACTCATGATGTACGTCCTTCCACGACTGTGATGTAAACTGCGTACCCCGGTCAGAGATGATAGATACCGGTACGCCACGAAGCATGACGATCTCGCGGATATAAATTCGAGCCAACTGCTCGAAAGAATATGTTGTCGTCACAAGAATGAAATGAGATTACTTGGTCAGCCTATCCAAAATCACTCAAACTGCATCAAACCTCTGTTGAGTCCATGGGAGTCCAACAACAAAATCCATAGTGATCCTCTCCTATTTCCACTCCAGAATCTCAAACTTCTTAAGCAACCCACCTGGCCGCTGATGCTCATACTTCACCTGCTGGCAATTTAGACACCGAGCCACATACTCCACTATGTCCTTCTTCATCATCCTCCACAGTAATGCTGCCTCAAGTCTTGATACATCTTCGTGGCACCAGAATGAATGGAGTACCGCGATTGTGAGCCTCCTGGAGAATCAACTCACGCAAACCATCAACATTGGGCACACATAGCTTGCCTTGCATCCTCAATGCACCACCATCCCCAATAGTGACCTCCTTAGCAACACTGTGTTGGACCGTGTCCTTAAGGAAAAGCAGATGGGTCATCATATTGATGCTCCCTGATACAATCATAAAGAGAAGTCTGAGAGACCACACAAGCCAATACTAGATTCGCCTCAAAAATATCCAATCTCACAAACTGGTTGGCTAAGGCCTGAACATCCAACGCCAATGGCCTCTATGCTGCTGGTAGATATGCTAAACTCCCCAAACTCTCTGCCCGATGACTCAAAGCATCGGCCACCACATTGGTCTTCCCCGGGTGGTACAAAATAGTGATATCACAGTCCTTAAGAAGATCCAACCACATATGCTGACACAAGTTAAGATCATTTTTCTTGAACAGATGCTGCAAACTCTGATGATCGGTGTAAATCTCACAAGGGACACCGTACAAATAGTGCTGCCAAAAATTTAAGGCACGAACAACACCTGCTAACTCAAGATCGTGGACAAGATAGTTATTTTCATGCACCTTAAGCTTCCTGGACATGTAGGAAATTACCCTGCATCAACACCGCGTCGAGACCAATCCCCGACACATCATAATATACAGTATAAGACCACGAACCTGTAGGAAATACCAATACTGGGGTTGTAGTCAAAGATGTCTTGAGCTTCTGAAAACTGAAATCTCTCCTCACACTCCTCTGTCCACCTGAACGGAGCACCCTTCTGAGTCAAACTGGTCATAGGTGCTGCAATAGATGAGAATCCCTCTACAAAATGACGGTAATACCCTGCCAAACCAAGAAAAATTCGAATCTCCGTATCTGATGACGGTCTAGGCCAACTCTGTACTGCTTCCACCTTCTTCAGATCCACCTTGATCCCATCACTCGATACTACATGACCCAAGAATGCCACTGAGTCTAGCCAAAACTCACACTTTAAAATTTTTGCATATAACTTCTTTTGTCTCAAGGTATGAAGCACAGTCCTCAGGTGCTGCTCATGATCCTCCCGAGTCTGGGAGTACACCAGAATGTCGTCAATAAACAAAATGACGAATGAGTTAAGATAGGGACGAAACACACTATGCATCTAGTGCATAGAAGTTGTTGGGGCATTGGTCAGCCCAAAAGACATCACAAGGAACTCGTAGTGGCTCCCGAATCTTCAACTGATGATATCCTGAACGTAAGTTAATCTTGAAAAACACCTTGGAACCCTGTAACTGATCAAATAAGCCATCAATACGAGGCAATGGATACATGCTCTTCACTGTAACTTTAATCAGCTGGCGATGATCAATGCACATACGCATAGAACCATCCTTTTTATTCACAAATAAGACCTGAGCACCCCCAAGGTGACACACTGGGCCGAATGAATCCCTTATCAAGCAACTCTTGTAACTACTCATTCAATTCCTTCAAATCAGGAGGAGCCATACAATATGGAGGAATAGAGATGGGCTGAGTGCCCGACAACAAGTCAATGCCAAAATTAATATCTCTGTCGGGCGGTATGCCTGGAAGATCAGCTGGAAACACATCGGGAAAGTCACTCACTACTGGAACTGACTCAACTGTAGGGGTATTAATACTGACATATCTCACATAAGTTAGATACGTGGCACACCCCGTCTCAACCACTTGTTGAACTTTAAGAAAAGAAATAACTCTGTTGGGAGTATACTTTAAGGTACCTATCCACTCTAATTGCGGTAAACCCGACATATCCAGCGTCACGGTCTTGGCGTGACAATAAAGAATAGCATAATGGGGCGACAACCAGTCCATGCCCAAGATAACGTCAAAATCTACCATGTTGAGCAATAATAAGTCGGCTCTGGTCTCAAAACCACTAAGAGCAGTCAAACACGACCGATACATGCGGTCCACAATAAGAGAATCTCCCGCTTGAGTAGACACATAAATAGGGGAACTCAAAGAATCCCGAGATACGCCCAAATACGGGGCAAAATAACAGGAAACATAGGAATATGTACAGCCTAGATCAAATAATACCGACTCATCTCTTGAAAGACCGGAACAATACCTGCAATGATAGAGTAGGAAGAAACTGCCTCTGTACGAGCCGAAAGAGAAAAATATCTATCCTGGCCTCCCTCTATAGCGCGGGCTGGACCTCCCTAATCTCCACCTCGAGCTGGCTGAGTAGGTGGGGCGGTAGCTGGTGCTGGAATCATAGCCTGAGGTCCCGGTAGAGCACGCGGTAGCTGAGAAGTCTGTGGAGGTGCACCCCTCTTAAGTCTGGATCAATCCCTCGCCATATAGATAGTGTTTCCACACTCAAAACAAGCTCTCGGAGGGCGTGGCTGCTGTGAGTGACTCGGGCCAGGTCTGTTGGGCTGGTCGCTAAAATCACCCCGTGCAGGAGGCACACCAGATATAGGCGATGCATAATAAGGATCCTAGGGCCTAGAAGGGGCCGGAATACCACTAGCGGCTGGAAGAGCTAAATGAGGGGGGTGACTCACATAACCCCTATTATGGTGAACTGCAGTTGGAGCACGAGTACCACTATAAGTGCTAGACTCTCGAGACCTCTTGGCCTCCTTCTCCTCTCTATTCCGGGAAAGCATTCCCTCCAATATCCTACCAATACTCACAACCTACTGATAAAAAATATCCATCTCCAACTCCCTGTCCATACTAATCCAAATATTGGGGTGGAGTCCCTCAATAAACCGTCGAACCCTCTCTCGAACTGTGGAAACCAAGCCGGTGCATGTCGGGCCAAATCACTAAAGCGGACTGCATACTCTGACACAGTCATAGCACCCTAGCACAACTACTCAAACTCCGCGCGCCATGAGTCCATGAGGCTCTGAGGGACATACTCTCTCAAAAACATTCCCAAGGACTGAGTCCATTTAAGTGAAGCTGCCTCAGCCGGGCTACTCAACTCATAAGCACGGCACCACTGATAAGCTGCTCCTCTTAGCTAGAATGTGGTAAACCAAACCCTACTCGTCTCCAGAATGCCCATAGTACGGAGAATACAGTGACACTCCTCCAGAAAACTCTGGGCATCATCTGTCGCCAATCCGCTGAAGGTAGGTGGGTGGTACTTCTTGTACCTCTCAAGTCTAAGTTGCTCCGCCTCAGAAGTTGATGTCATAGTCTCGTGTTGAACCGGAGCCACCGGCTGCATATGTACAAACTCTGGGGCTTGGTCGACCTGGACCCGCTGCTCAGGGGTACAGGCTGAGGGATTCTGTGCCCCTCCCCCGCCCTGAGATGTGGCAGGAGCAAGTGATTCAATCCATCCTGAGCTAAGGTACTGAACATTCTCATGAACTAGGCTAGAGTCTCCTGGAGGGCTGGTGCAGCAATAGGCACCTCAGGTGCCTACCCTCTAGCTGAAGCTACTGGGGATCCTCTATCGCAGCTAGCACGGGTGCTCTGGCTGCACCCCGTGGTCGTCCTCGGCCACTACCCCGACCCCAACCCTGGCCTCTCGCGGCTCTAGTAGGAGGCATGGGTGTCTGTTCATTAGATCCTCCGGTACGGGTCCTCACCATCTGTGAGAAAGAATAGAATACAAAAGTTTAGAATTTTGGTGTCAACAAATTTCGCACGATAAGGAATCAAAGAAGTATAGTTTTTCCTAACAGTTCCACAACCTCCCGAAGATAAGTACAGACGTCTCTGTACTGATCCGCGAGACTCAAATAAACCAGCTTGTGACTCACGAAACCTATGAACCTAGAGCTTTGATACCAACTTGTCATGACCCAATCTTCCCTCCGTGAGAGGCTGCGGCGGCACCTAGTCTCTACGACTAGGTAAGCCTAACATTTGCGGAATAACAAGGAAAATAAAAAACATAAATCTAAACCACAAACAATAACAGTAATGAAATAATTGATAGAAATGCCGCTTGGAATACACAATAAAAACTCTCAAAAATACATACAGAGTTTTTCCAAGACCCGGAACATCATATGTTACAAGTTTCTAAGAATTTACTAACTATTCTATACATCAGTATCTAGAAGCAGAAGGGGAAGAACTACACAAAGAGATAAATGGGGACTCCTAAGTCTGCGGACGCAGCAGATGTTCCTTGAAGTATCCGTAATAGTAACAGGTGCACAATTAATAGCGAGGCTGGAGTGATGTACCTGGATCAGCACAAGAAAACATGTGCAGAAGAGTAGCATGAGTACACCACGATGGTACCCAGTAACTCCCAAGCCTAACCTCGGTCGAGTAGTAACCGGGTCAGGTCAGGCCCACTAGTAAATAATAAATTAGGTAGGAGATATAAAATATAATAATATACTAGAATTTAACAAAAAGAAACAAATCAAGATAAAAGTACAACACACGGAGTAAACAACAGGGGATCTCCCGAGATACCGTCTCGTAGTCCCAAAATAAATATGCAGGGAGAACTCCCGAGGTACCTCCTCGTAATCTCAAAAGTAAATGTGCAGGGAGAACTCCCGAGGTACCGCCTCGTAGTCTCAAAATTGAATGTGCAGGGGGATCTCCCGGGATACTATCCCATAGTCCCGAAGATAAACACACAACTCAACAAATGAAGATAACAGTTACAGCAAGAAAACTACAGTTTAGACTAAGTATAAGTCAATAAAAGAAGAAGGAATCCACTAAGCATGCTGCAAAGAGTTCAGATAAGCAATTAAGACACGTAGACATGCTATTATAGGCTAACAGGATAACTACACATGCTAGTATACTCAATGAAGATGAAAACAGTTTAGCACTCCGTAAAATCAGGTTTTTCAATAAATAGCCCGTGTACGCGAGGTGATACGCACTCATCACCTCTCGTACACAACGCTCACATATCATAACAGTACCAAATCCTAAGGAGATTTCCCCCACACAAGGTTAGACAAGTCACTTACCTCAAACCAAGTTCAAACAATCGGTAGCAATGCTTTTCCCACGAATATGAGACTCCGAATGGCCCAAATCTAGCCAAAATCAATTACATACCATAAATATATCTATAAGAAACTAATCTAATTAATGAAATCTAAGCTAAAGCAAGAAATTAAAAAATCGCCCCAAAGAACCTCCCAGGGCCCACGTCTCAAAATCGGGTAAAAGTCACAAAATATGAACACCCATTCACTCATGAGTCCAACCATACAAGAATTACTCGAATCCGACCTCAAATCTCCTAATTTTAGTCTAGGAAGTTTCTACCATTTTCTCCCAAATTTCCAACTTAAATCCCTAATTAGATGATGAAAATAGCAATAGATTCATGAAATATAATCCAATCCGGGTTAGAATCACTTACCCCAATAAATATATTTGAAGAAACCTCAAAAAATTGCCTCACACCGAGCTCTCAAAGTCCCGAATTGAAAATGGGAATCAAACTTCAAACTTGATCTTTTCTGCCCAGCGATTTCCGCATCTGCGGACCTACTACCACACTTGCAACGCCGCACATGCAGAATTTCCTCGCAGGTGTGGAAATTATTTAAAGGGATGGGTCCGCATCTGCGAGCTATGGGCCGCACCTGCGCGCCCGCTCCTGCAGATTTTCCCCACTTCTGCGATCCCCCACGCTCCAGGCACTTCCGCTTTTGCGCACCATTTTCCGTATCTACGGATGTGCAGATGTGCCTCCCCTTCTCGCACCTGCACTCAGAGACCAAGTTTACCAAACCGTACATGCACAACTCCTTCCGCACGTGCGAGTTCGCATCTGTGGTCTCCCGACAGCATGTGCGAAACACTAGAAGGCTAGAAAACTCAGCAATTGCCTAATTCCAAATTTCAATCGGTTAAGCATCCGAAACACACCCGAGGCCCCCCGGGACCTCAACCAAACATACCAACCAGTCCTAAAATACCATACGAACTTAGTTGAGCCCAAAAATCACATCAAACAACGCTAAAAATACGAATCACCCTCTGATTCAAACTTAAGGAACTTGAAACTTTAAATTTCCACAACCGATGCCGAAACCTATCAAACCACGTCCGATTGATCCAAAATTTTGGACACAAGTCATATTCAACATTACGGACCAACCCCAACTTCCGGAATCATAATCCGACCCCGTTATCAAAAAGTCCACTTCCGGTCAAAATATTCAAAAATTCAACTTTCGCCATTTAAAGTCTAAATAATCTACAGACCTTTAAAACACAATCCGAATACGCCCCTAAGTCCAAAATCACCTAACGGATCTAACGGAGATGACGAACTCCATTTCGGAGTCGTCTTCACACAGTTTCGAGTACGGTCAAAATCCTAAGACTTAAGCTTCCGTTTTAGGGACTAAGTGTCTCAAAACACCCCGAAACCACAACAAAGACCTCCCGGCAAGTCACATAAGTAGAAAGAGATACGGGGGAAGCAGTAACAGGGAATCGGGGAGGATTTGTAACGAAGTCACTATGTGGCATCCTTGTCAAACTTCTAAAATCAGCATTTGGTCCTCTAGATGGATCCCTAACACTACTAATCTTAGAAGCAGTATTAAAGAACCGTTGTATTTGAGTGATTACAACCTCCCCTTGAAAGATCTAATAAATGATGATTGAGTGGGATACCTCCAAATTTCTTTTGTTCTTCCACCTTTTATTGTCACTAAGATTAATTCTACATCGATCCCTAGTACTTATCTTAACAAGGACCATATGACGTGGGCACCAACTAGAAGTGGAACCTTTACAACCAAATCTTGTTATGCCCTAGCCAACCCTAATACTAACCCGGAGTTGAATTTCTCTTGGATTTGGAAACTTCACTGCCCTAACAAAATAAAATACTTCTTTTGAAAATACCTGCATAACTATATACCATGTAGAGCTTTCTTACATCATATTGGTAAGAATATAGATGGCACATGCCCGGTTTTGTAAAAGATGTCCTGGAGATGCTCATCACATTTTCCTTCATTGTCCCATAGCATCTCATTTCTAAGCAAAATTAGGTGGTTCACCCAAACACTCTCAATACTCACTGGCTAATCCATTTAAAAAAATTCCCGACTGCAATCTCTTAATCAAACCACCAAATGGGAAAATATTTTTCCTTTTTCCATGTGGAACCTCTGAAAAAATAAGAACAATAAGAGTTTCAATAATCTTGATCTTGATTTGAACACCTCTAAAGTTCTCTAGCAAGCTTGAGAACATAATTTCTTCACTGAAAGAAATTCGCTTAAAACAAATAAAATTAAAATAGATATCAAATGGCTAAAGTCTCATCTAAGACACTGTTAATCTAAACATAGATGCAGTTTTCTTAAAAGTTTCTCTAAAAACTGGTCTAGGAGGAGTCTTTTGAAACAACAAGAGTTATGGGATTTTATAAATCTTGTTATGCAACAACTTCTTTGCAGGCGGAACTTCTAACTTTGGAGCAAGGATTAAAGATTGCGATAGAGATGATGTTCGTGCAATTAGAGATTGAAACTGACTCCTCAGAGATGATTAAACTGCTAAATGAGGAGATAATTTAGCTAACAACACTTTGCTTAATTGCAGGTCATTAGTGCTCCAACTGAGAGCCCCAGTAATCAAACATAACTTCAGAGAGGGAAATGGAGTAGCACACCAACTAGAAAAGGAATCCATTTGCCACTTTAAGCCTTTAACTTTCTCAACCCCCATTTTTTGTTGAACCTGAATTAAATAGAAACAAGCAAGGGTTATATAATGGTACTAAGTATTTACCTATTAATATTTGTAATAGTCTTGCCGCTATGAACAATGGCAATATCCTACAGGATTATGTAAGGTCTATGTAATGCTTTTGTTTAAAAGATTTAAAAGCATTTGACTTAAAAGCTATTTTTAAGTTTGTCAAACACTTGTACAAGCCAAAAAATACTTTTAAATATATTTAACTAGCTTTTAAGCTAATCCAAACATTCTCAAGGATAAAAAAAAAAAGTAAGATAAGAGAACATGTTCGTAAAGTTCAAGGGGTAAAGTTTGAACTTTTTTTATTTTTAAATATGAATTTTTTTATTTTAGATTTGAACATTTTTTAAATTTTTTTTTGACCTTTTTCTCTTTTGCTTTTTCCCAAATGTCTCGTTTAAGTGACTATTTAAAATGATTTGTGTAGATATACTATGTTAGTTGAAGCTCCATTAGAAAAGGAGTGGCATTATATAATATTTGAATAATAACAAGATCCTTTCTAAAACAAACTTATAATGAATTGCATGAATAACTAATCTTGGTACGTTTACATATAAATTTGGACTTCTTAATTTCCTATAATATATGAATAATTTAGATGTGTTATAAAATAAAGACCGTAAAGTAAAGACAAGTATAGAGAGAAACTGAAATATTATTCAACTTCAAACTGATATACATAATGAACTGAAATCTCCTCTATTTATAGAAGAAAAGAAGTTGTTGTGTAAGTCGCTACTGCAAGCTGTTGTGTAAGCTGCTATAACAAGCTGCTGTGTAAGATGCTTTAGAGTTGTTATTGTACCACATATAGATAATCTTCTACAGGGGATAATATTTATCCATACCGGAGTACCGAACTGATAAGCTTCTTCAGGAGGCTTATTTCCCATAGAGTACTACGATAAACATATTTACAGCAGAGTCACATATAGATAAGCTTCTTTGGGAAGATTATTTACAACGGAGTACTAAATGAACATCTATAATATAATATATTTATAATACTCCCCCTTAGATGTTCATTAAAAGATAATGTGCCTCATTAAAACCTTACTAGGAAAAATGTGATGATCCAATAGGTCATCCCGTATATTTTTAGCTAATTCTGTGTTCCGAGGTCATGAAAACCTCCTTCTATCTCACCTCGATTTACGTTCACATCCCGACTGTGTAGCCGGGAGGCCTTTATGTGAAAAACTGATAAAATGGATAATTTTGTATTAGAAATTTGAATAAAGTTGACTTCAGTCAACATTTTTGGTCAACAGACCCGGACTCGTGATTTGACGGTCCCGAAGGGTCCGTAGGAAAATATGGGACTTAGGCGTATGCCCGGAATCGAATTCCGAGGTCCCAAGTCCGAGAAATCAATTTTTAAAGAAAATTATTTTCTGAAAAATATAAAGGTTTTTGAAAATTAAACTTGAGGTGAACCCTGTGATATCAGGCCCGTATCATGATTCCGGAGCCCGGTACAGGTTTGATATGACGTATATGTGTTGTCTCTGAAATTTGGTAAGAAACGGACTTAGTCTGACGTGATTCGGACCTTAAATGCAAAAAATTGATGTTTAAAGAAGTTTTGAGAAATTTCATTAATTTTTGGTTTGATTCATCGTTTTAGTGTTATTTTATGTGATTTGGAACCTCGAGCGAGTCCGTATTAAGTTATATGACTTGTTTGTGCATTTGGACGGGGTCCCGGGGGGCCTCGAGTGTGTTTCGGATAGGTTCCGGGTCCATTTTCCCTATTTTGAACTGCTGAAAACTGTCATCTGGTTTCCTTCTATGCGATCGCATAGAGTGTCTGACTCGCCCAGTAATTTCCTTCACTGTGATCACAATAGTTGGTCCGCGATCGCCGAAGCCAACTTACTCCTTATACGTGATCGCATAAGCTGTTTTGCGATCGCATAGAGCATTTTAAGCCAGCTTCATTTTCCTTCTACGTGATCGGCCATCGATCCCCGCGATCGCGATTCTTTAAAAGCCTGGGCAGATTATAAGTTTCCAAAATCGAGGGTTTCACCATTTTAAACATATTTTGACTTCTAGAACTCGGTTTTGGGCGATTCCTTGGGATTTTCACATAAATCGAATGAGTAAGTGTTCTTTCACTAGAATTAAATATATTTCATGAATTAGTTCTTGTTTTTATCATTTAAATTGTGTTTTGGGTTGAGGGGATTGTGAGTTTTGAAAGAAAACTTCAAAAATGAAAATTCATGATTTGAATGACCAAATGTTATCGGAATTGGATAAATTTGGTATAGGTGAACTCGTATCGGAATGGGTAATCGGAATTCGTAAAATTTGTCGGGTTCCGAGGTGCGGGCCTGAGGGTTCATCTTTTGGGTCAATTTTTATAAATTTTCAAAGATTGAAACTTCATTATTCAGAATCGTTCCTTATACGTTTTATATGTATTTTGAAGTTGTTTTAGTTGATTTTGAGCCATCCGGAAGCCTTCCCGCCCGAGAAGTCTATTTTTGAGTACCGAGTTGTCGTCTTTGAGGTAAATATCTTGCCTAACCTTGTGTGGGGGAACTACCCTTTAGGATTGAGTCTTCTATATTGATCGTAGTCCGCGTACGCGAGGTGACAAGTGTGTACTCGAACTTATTTGCAAATAGATTGCCCTTTAAGGATTTTTGGGTCCTTATGTTTCCCCGTATATGAATTGAACTTGTTATATATGAATTTCGTGACTTCTAATCTCATCTCCTCCTGTTCAAGTTAGAAGTACTTGCCTAGCATTCTTGTTTCTTATATGATCTTAATGGACTTAAATGAAGACTTTGTTTTTCCTACAGTTATGCTATGTCTTCCTTCATATGCTGCCTATTTACTGAGCATTGTTCAAACTGAGTTTATTCGGTGAAACTAATTGTCTAAGTGAGATATTGGTTATAGCTGATTTCCCTTGCCGAGATAATTTGGTTTCGTGGTTGCGAATTTGAACGTATAGAATAGTTTCTATATTTGTCTTGTCTTCCCCTCGTTATGATGTTCTCTCTTTGTGCTTGGCATTCCTCTCAGTGGCTATTTCTTATGAGCGAGTTGTTACCACATTTCTGATTTAAGTCTTTGTATTGATTTGCTCATCGCACGTTGTATTCGGCCTCGTTTACTTTCGCGCCGGTTGTGGCAATATATCTTGTCTTTGTCGCATTCTGGTTTTTGTCCTCAGTGGCTGCATCGCATATTTAAATTGGGACTACGGACAGAGATCCGGGAGCTTTCCCCCTGTGCTGCATCGCATATTTATATTGGGACTACGGATAGAGATCCGGGAGCTTTCCCCCTGTACTGCATCGCATATTTAAATTGGGACTACAGACAGAGATCCGGGAGATTTCCCCCCTGTACTGCATTGCATGACAAATTCTGAGTGGCGGACTGAGTTCCGGTAGTTTATGATTGAGGAGATTTGAATCGAAAGATATATATATATATATTGAAAAGTATAGCTTAAAAGCAATTATCTCCAGGAAAAGTTATGTCTAAAGGACTTCTCTTCGAAAATATATTTGAAAAATATTTGTCTTGTAGAATGATGATATTTGAAAGAGCAGTACTTGGGAAAATATATTTTGAACATCACGTGTTTTGATGATATTTGAAAAAGCGGTACTTGGGAAAATATATTTTGAACATCACGTGTTTTGATGATATTTGAAAAAGCGGTACTTGGGAAAATATATTTTGAACATCACGTGTTTTGATGATATTTGAAAAAGCAGTACTTGAAAAAATATATTTTGAACATCACGTGTTTTTGATGATATTTGAAAGAGAAGTACTTGGGAAAAATATATTTTGAACATTACGTGTTTTGATGATATTTGAAAGAGCAGTACTTGGGAAAATACATCACGTATATTGATGATACTTGAAAGAACAGTATTCCGGGAAGTGTATTTGAACACTCCGTATTTGAAGAGACTGTTATAAAGATTTCTCTTTATAAAAATATATAAATATACATTAAGAGAAAGTATGTTTCAAGGAAGAAGTTTCTCTATTCCGAAATGATTATATCTTTAAAATTTTCAAAATGAACTCACGAATTAAAGGTTTTCACTCGAAGATTTGACCATTTTTATTGAGTTATTGTCTAAGGCCTGACGTGAATAAATTTATGCAGTGTTGAGTTGCTAGTATTTTTATTGGGTTGAATTTCCCGTCATTTGTGTGAGCATGTAATTTTTAACCTACTATATATTCCTACAAAATTCAATAAATTAATTAATGATTATAAACCTTTGTTGAATTTCAATGTCTGTGTGTGAATTATTTGCGTTACATAAATCATAATTTGTCTTTTAAAATTCATAAATGATTTAAAGTTGCATAATTCGGTGCATAACTTCAATCATTTTTTATTGGAAAATTACGGAAAATTATTATTCAAATAATCACATTTTTTTTAACTAGAAATTTCAACCTTTAATTTACTCATTAATTAAAATTTAAACTAGAAGTTAATTAATATATTACTTGCAATCGATTGAAATAAATAACAACAAAAATATTGATTATTTGACACAATGTAGATTTAATGATTAATTTATTCATTTTTTCTAACAAAATTGTGAAATTTGTTCCTTAAATGATATGAGTATTAAATTAAATGATATTACTCTTAATTAATTTATAATTAGACAAAAACTAAGTTAGAATTAATCACTACATTTTTTTTATTAAGTGTTAGAGTTAAAATAGGCGAAATTCGGATCTGGGCTAGAATTGCCCAGGCCCAAAATCCCTCTAATTACCCGCATCGACCCAGGCCCAAACACCCCACAACCCGGCCTGCCCCTACACCACCAAAACGACCCCGTTTAAGTTAAGATCAATCTCAGCCGTTGATCTTTCCAGATCCAACGACTGAGAACTACCCAATCCCTAACTATATAAACGACTGAGAACTACCCAATTCACTCAGCAAGTATTACACCCCTCCCCTTCATCCGTCTCTCTCTCTCTCTTCTCTCTAAAAGAAACCCTAGCCGCCCCCAGACTCCCACCGCCTTTCAGCCACCGGAACTCGATCAAATGCCACCAAACCCTTACCAGACAATCCCCTCTTTATCCTCAACCTCGTCCTGCTTTTAGTTTCTTAAGAAAACCACCTAAGTTCTTTCGATTCCAGATCTGAAAACGGAAACCCTAGATTTCCCCCTACCCATCGACTTGAAGATGTTTAATAGCTCCTACCTACATGGATCGACAGCTCTCGTTGAGGGCTATTGATTCATGTGGGTTGAAGTTATTTTCAAACCCCGCCGGAATCCGGCAAGATCCGGAAACATCTATTGTTTCCGGCCAAACCCTTTAACGGGTATTTCCTTTTTCCTTTCTTATTTATTGTTTATTTTTCTGTCTCTTGACTGATAATATGAAACCATGAACATGTTCATCACTGTTTTGGTATCACTGATTTGATTTGGGTCTAAACACACTATATAATAATTATGCTTAGTTTGCATGCATTTAGTAATATGCATGATTTTCTTTAGGTTTTTTTTATCACCATTTTTTCTGTGCATATCTGACAGTGTCAGCCTATGTTCTTCTTTGTTTGTTTCCTTTTTCTTTGGCTCATCTAGATCTTGATCCTTGTTATCATGCACATGCTGGTTAGTTTAACATTTTGGAATGAAAATTTTTTGTTAGAGTTAGTTGTCCTATTGATCAGTTCTTTAGCCTTTGATATTAGTTTAGTTATTAATCATCGATCAATTATGTTTCCCTTTTGATTACGTTGGAATTATTTGACTTCTTTTTCCTTAATCCATCTCTGATTGTCAAACTGATTTGTTAGCTCGTCTATTATGATTTTAGCCTATGTCTCTCAGTGTTGGTCATTTCTTGAGATCATTTGATTAAGTAAAGAATAATTGGGGGACTGATTTGGTTAAGTTAATAAAAGAACTAGTCACATTTAGATTGAATTAAACAGTGAACCTAAGATTAAAAGACTAAATTGATTGACTTAAGCTAATTAACAAGTCAGTAAAACTAGAATTAGTACCTAAGAGTAAAATTAATCTAAACTTAGGTAACTAGTGAGTATGGTTGGAAACCAAGTCTAGGAACCTAATTATTAACCTAACTAACTTTCTTTAATCAAACTAAGATCCTAGAATGATCAAAATAGGCTAAAATCCAGTTTTATGGAATTAATCACTCAATTGACTAAGAGTCAATAAATAAGCCTAATTACACCTAATGAAATTGTTTAAACCAATAAGTTCAATTGACTACTGACTTTAATGGTAGTCAATTTGAGTTAAATTGATTTAAGCAATTAGGCAATAAGTCACACTCAACTAGTAGACTTAATATTCTAGTTGAGCTGAGTCGCAGATAACTAGTTTAAGATCAATTAACTAAATTTAAAAATAATTGTTTCACTTAGACTCACAGTTAAATAATTCTTACTTCTTCAATCTAGAAACTTAATTCAGGTAGCTTCTTAAGTATTTAACTGAAAATAAAATCTGTTTAAGACAATTAGTTTGAGGTTAATGGACTAAAACAGATTCATTTAACCTAAGTTAAGAGAATTTAGTTGACTAACCTCCATTGAGTTTAATTAAACTAATGATTGAATAACTTAAATATAGATAAGTAGTATGAAAGCCAACTCTAGGCATTTAATCAACTAATCTTCATTCAATTGACTCAACCTTAGTTAAGAACAATTAGTTGTCACCCAAAAGAACCTTCTAGATTAGATAAATATTAGGAAATCAGATACTTAGGGATAGAAGGGTAATTTCAAGGGCTGGAATGTTCTAGAAGGTACAGCTGTCCCAAAAGGATAGGGTTGACAGCTGTACCTGTACCCTTTTTAGCTCATTTAGGATAGGGAATATGCTGAGCATATCCTATCCCAACTGTCCCTATATATACACACACTCTTTACCACTAGAAAAAAAAAAGGATTTTTTCAGACCCTTCTTTGAACCTTTTGACTGGAAAATACAAACTTTGATTACTAAAAGACTTGAAAAAACAGAAACAAGAGGATTCGCAGTAGGAGGGGAAACAATCTGAACTTAGGTTGTCTTATAGCTGTGGTTTTCTTTCCTAAAGGACTTGGTTTCGTTTGTTGGTTCAATCATTTGGTATTCTTGCTGGACTGGTTTTCTGGAAGTTTTCTTTCAAACATTCCTACCCAAGATTTCTAGGTGTATTCTTGCTGGACTGTTTGGTTTTCTTTGGGGTTGCTGTTTGTTGCTGCTGGGTTTCTCTTCCTTTTTGTTGATTTCTATCTGCCTGACCTTTATTTGGTCAGGACTTTATGTTGTTATCTTACTCTTAAAGGTATGTAAAACTGAGTCTTTCTTTATATATGAAATATGAAGATCTGAAATCTGTTGTCTTTCCCCCATGAATCTGCATCTTTATTTGCTTAGACTTATTTCTGTATAAACTTATGTGCATATATATGGAGTAACACATTATGTTTGTTTAGATTCTAATCTCTGAATTTTACATAAGTCTGTTTCATCTTAAAGCTGCCTGTTATATGTCTGTGCAATCAATGTTTATGTTGGAAAATAGCATCAAAGGATAATGAACTTAACCTCTCATGGTTAAGTTCATCCTACAAAGATGCTGAAATACTTGTTTATTCTAGGTTTTAGATATATAGATACTGTTATGAAACAGAACTAGGGTAGATGAATTTGACCCTCTATAATGGTCAAATTCACCCCATATCAGATGCTTAAACAATAGTTAGTTGCTCAAAGTCACCCTTTTAAGGGTATAAAATAGGTGATCAAAAAAGGGCTTTGGAATAAGCAATCTGGACTCTTTAAAAATCCAGATTCATTCTCTAAAAATGCCTAAATTAGCAAAGTCCCTGTATATATTGGAATTATGTTAGCATCAGCACTAGGGTAGATGAATTTGATTTGTTGATAATCAAACTCACCCCATGATAAG
>ML360865.1:0-51723 GCA_005239505.1 Nicotiana paniculata
GGTTCGGTTACATAACGTTCGAGTAATCAATTGTGGGTCCTTGAATTTGCCCGTAGCTTTGTCGAGATTCATTCTGACCGTGCCTCTCTCCCATTTTGGTCAATTTGAGTTTCCCGTGGCTGATAAGTTCGTGGGTTTGCTGAACCGTGCCTCTTTGTACTGTATCTCTTCAAAGAATCACATCCAGCTGTCGAGTTTTCCTTTGTCCACGTGACTGGCTGGGTTGTCAAAAGATGGCTTACGTGTGAAACTCTTTTTTACCAATACAGATATACCACGACGTTGGGGGGTCAGCCGCAGGAATAAGCTCCATGACTACAATAATTCTGGTGGATTCTCTTGAAGAATTTTAGATCTTCTTTTAGCTGGCAGTCCATTTTGACTGTTCCTATGTGGTCTTTGAGTATGTAAGAGTCTTTTGTTGTTTTGAGTCTTGTTATTTTGCCTTTTGTCTTAAAAAGTCTGTTTGAGTCAACTCTGGTCTTGTTTAAATGATTATCTTTATGTAATTCTTGTTATTGAGTCTTGTATAAAAAAATAAAAATCAATGAAAAATGAACCAAAAAATGTTTGTTTTGTACAAAAAAAAAAAAAAAGAGGATCGTGTCCCTGAACTACGTAATGATCTGATTCATGCGGCGACATGATACATAGGCAACCCCTAAAAGGTTCGATCAAAATATTTCAATAAGGGAACAAAATGAGGTGGTTGAGAAGAAGAGCCAAAAAAAAAAAAGGAGAAAGAGAGAAAAAATAAAATAAAATAAAAATTGAGAGCGTTAATAAGCAGCAGCCTTATAAGTGAGGATGAAACATGACGCCTTCCAAAAGCATGTTAGAAATGGTGACAATGTTAGGAACATGGCATATTACGTGTGATTTATATATGTAAAATGCTTAACCCTAACATGTTTGTTGTCTCTTATATAGTAAGCTTAAGGTGGTTGGTTTGTGGTGAAACTGGCAACACATCATTACTTCACCAGATCTAAAGGAAAGGTACCAATGACTAATAATGATGAAATCGAGTTGGTCAGTGACAACCCCCACGGTCAGTCAGTTGAGCAAGAATTGGAGGAAGTAAGAAGATTATAACAAGAACTGTCTGATGTATATCAGGCTTGGGTCTCCGGTCAGCCTCCGCCTCAGGTCCCTGAGAAGGAAATTCTACTGTACCCCTGGTTACTCAACCACCACTCCGTGCAACGAGCGATCACATTCTACCACTAGGGTATGTGCCAAACTACAGCTTCCATGTCGCGCCTGGAACCTCTAATGTGCGACCTCCAGCCGCAGCGGTCAGGAACACCCCTCTTGTCGTGTCTGGCGCGCCGGTATATACAATCCCGCCACCACCTCCTGTGATGAGGCCAAACAACGAGCCACCATCTCATGCTTGTGATGGCCAATACTACTCTCCAAATATGGCTTTCAGGGTCTCAGCTCCATAAAACCAGACTCCTCACTACGAGTCCTTGATGGAAAATGAAAAGCCGACCAAGATAGTTGAGCCAGATGAGATGGCCAGGAAGATGAAAATTCTGGAACAAAACATAAAGAACATACAAGGACTAGTTGGGCACAAAAAAATGTATCTTTCAGTGATCTATGCATGTTCCCTCACATCCATTTTCCACCAGGGTTCAAGACCCAAAATTTGAGAAGTATGATGGACACGGCGACCCCATCGCCCACTTGAAAAGGTACTGCAACTAGCTGAGGGGTACAGATGGAAAATAAGAATTGCTGATGGCTTATTTTGGGGAAAGTCTTGTGGGGGTAGCCTCAGAATGGTTCATCGACCAAGATATCTCTCACTGGCATGTCTGGGACGACACGGCTCAGGACTTTATCAAACAATTCCAGTACAACATAGATATTGCACCAGATCGCAATTCCCTGCCCAATATGAAGAAGAAGCCGACTGAAAACTTTAGGGAGTATGCAATCAAGTGGAGGGAGCAAGCGGCTAGAGTCAATCCACCCATGGATAACCATGAGTTGATCCCTGTTTTTTTGGAGGCTCAAGAGCCTGATTACTTTCAGAACATGATGTCCGCAATGGGTAGACCTTTTGCAGAAGCAATCAAAATAGGGGAAATTGTCGAAAATGGCCTCAAAACTGGAAGAATTGTAAGTCAAGCTGCTCTCAAAGCCACTACTCAAGCTATCAAAAATGGGCCGGGAAGTTTGGAAAATAGAAAGAAGAGAGATGAAGGGTCCATGATGACTTCAGAATCCAGGGAAGTTCAAAGAGGGGCATCACACCCTTATGCGCAAGTTCATCAGGGGAAATCCAACTACCCTCAACATTATTATCCTCCACCAATTCCTTAATACTCTATGGGCCCACCACCGTATACAGTGTTCAATGCTCAATACTACGTTCGGCCTCCCAATCAGCAAGTACGGGCACTGGATACAAGGATCCCCCGGCCTCAGAAGCAAAATTTTCGGGCACCCTACAATGCTCTTCCCAGGAAGGATTATGGTCGAGAGCAGAGGCCGGCGGAAAAATTCACTACATTGGCTGAATCATACTCTAGTTTATTCCAGAAGCTAAAGCAAATAGGCGTGATCGGACCCATCGCTCCCCACCATATACATTCTGATTCACATGGATTTCAAGCAAATGCTAGATGTGAATATCATTCAGGTTCCCCGAGACATAGCACTGATGACTGTTGGACTGAAAAGAGCCATAGAAAGACTAATTGCTGAAAAACTAATTGTAGTGATAAATGACAAGGGCCTTCCTAATGTGACCAACAACCCCTTGCTAGTACATAATGATGTTCATTTTGTGGGACTGATTAGCCTAGATCAAGAAGGCAAGCCGGTTGGTCGAGCGGAAATGACAGCAGGAACGATGCAAGAGGGAACCAAACTGGAAGTCAGTCCAAGCCGAGACGTGCCGTTGATTGTGAAAGGCGCCCCGAGCTTAGAAAATGTAACTTTATTTGTTCCCAAGGTCTCGAGATTGGAAGTTCGCTCCAGTGTTCCAAGCCTAAGTTTGTATGTCCTTGGAGGATACCCCAAGACAAAGTAGAATCAGGGTGGTATGAAGGGTATAACAGAGCTGATCATGATCAAACCTGCCGTGTAACCCCCTGTGACAAACACAAAAACCATTCCTTGGAACTACAACAAAACTGTGATGACCTACAAAGGCAAGGAAATCATAGAAGAAGTGGGGGAAACTGGAGGTTTGACTCGATCGGGGAGGTGTTACTCTCCAGAAGAGTTGAGGAAGGCTAAGAAAGTCAGAGAAAGCCAATTGCTAATAAAGAAACCAGTCACTGAAGAAGAGGCAGAAGAGTTTTTGAAGAAGATGAAAGTTCAGGATTACTCAATCATTGACCAGCTGAGAAAAGACTCCTGCCCAAATTTCTCTACTATCTCTGCTCATACATTCAAAAGAGCATGCTCGTGTGCTAATCAAGATCCTAAACGAGGCACATGTATCAGAGAAGACAATAGTGAATCAGTTAGAGAAGATGGCTGATAGATTTTTTGAGGTGAACAGAATCACCTTTACTGATTATGAACTCCCCGAAGAAGGAGCCGAGAACAACAGGGCTTTGCACTTGACTGTTAAATGTGAGGGGCACTACATGAAGCGAGTCATGGTTGATGGAGGCTCTAGCGTAGATGTATGCCCTCTCTCCACCTTGCAAATCATGAAGATCAATACAGACATAATCCGACCCTACAATATCCGTATCCGGGCTTTTGATGGCTCAGTGAGAGATACCATTGGGGAGATCAACCTCACCATGATGATTGAGATGGTTGACTTCGAAATTGTCTTCCAAGTAGTGGACATGGACACTTCTTATAACTTTATTCTTGGAAGGCCATGGATCCATACAGCCCGAGCTGTGCCATCCACTTTGCATCAGATGCTCAAATTCGAACATGACATACAAGAAATTATTGTTCATGGGAAAGATGAGTCGTTCATTTATAAAGACCCATTAATCCCCTGTATTGAGGCCAAGGAAGGGTGTGAGTCCATTGTCTATCAGGCTTTTGAAGTGGTTGTTGTGGACCATGTTGAGGAAGAAAGGCCCATTCTGCATCCTCGTCTTTCCGCCACATCTGTAATGGTGGCGACACTCATGCTGAGACAAGGTTATGAGCCAGGAAAAGGATTGGGGGCATCATTGCAAGGAATTTTGGAGCCCATTTCTCCGTTTAATAACCAGGGTACTTTCGGTTTAGGCTTCAGGCTGACACAAGCAGACGAAGACAAAGACAAACACCGCAAAAAGCACGGATGGGTATTGCAACAACCTATCCCTCACATTTTCTACACTTTTGTCAATCCACGACTCCAAGAAGGTCAACATTCCTCGGCGCAGGCAAACATTGATGAAGTTTTCCATGGATTCAGCCAGATGTTTTCTGAAGTGAATATGATCCAGTCTGGTGAAGGCACTAGTCGTGCCGATGTGCAACTAATTGGCCCAGATACCATGCTCAACAATTGGGAAACAACTCCTCTCCCCACAAGGAAGGAGTCTTGGTAGTTTGCTTTTGCAGCTTCTTTTTGTATTTTGGGTTACTTTCATGGTTGTATTCTAAACATCTCAGTATGATTGTTTTGTTTTGATGTTAACCCTTCTATTCTTTCGAATTCACTTAAATGCAGTTTAGTTTGGTATTAAATTTTGTATCTTTTCCTTTTCCTATTTAAATCATTTTGTTTCCATTTCAGTTTCGTTAATGCCGGCTTTAATAATATGACATGCATGCGGAATTCACGCACAGATCTTAAAAAGCTGTCTAATTTTGAAATAATTCATCAAGAGGTTGAATATGGAGAAGACGAGGCTGTTGAGGAAATAACAAGAGAGTTGGAACAATTTAAAATAAGCTTAATCCCAACCTTAGTGAAACTGAGTCCATTAATATCAGAAGTCACGAAGAAGTTAGAGAAACAAAAATAAACATTCACACTGAACAAAAAACAAGAGATTCCTTGATTCAACTTTTATTTGAATACGGGGACGTGTTTGCTTGGTCTTATGATGATATGCCAGGTTTAAGTGCTGATCTAGTGGTTCATAAGCTTCCCACGTATCCTGATTTTCCACCAATCCAAAAAAAGCAATGAAAATTTAAAACGGCCATGAGTGACAAAATCAAAGAGGAAATAATGAAGCTGTTGAGCGCCAATGTGGTCAGAGCTGTCCGATACACCACCTGGGTGGCAAATGTTGTGCATGTTCCAAAGAAGGATGGAAAAACTAAAGTCTGTGTTGACTACAGAGACCTGAACAAAGCAAGCCCGAAGGATAATTTTCCTTTGCCAAACATCCACATTCTTGTAGATAATTGCGCAAAGCATGAGATACAATCGTTCGTGGATTGCTATGCTGGGTACCACTAGATTCTAATGGATGAGGATGATGCAGAAAATACCGCTTTCACCACTCCATGGGGTACTTATTATTACAGGGTCATGCCATTCGGTTTGAAGAATGCAGGGGCAACTTACATAAGGGCCATGACCACCATTTTCCATGATATGATGCACAAAGATATAGAAGTATATGTTGATGATATCATCATAAAATCAAAGCACAAGCTGATCACATGTGCGATTTGAAAAAGTTCTTCGAACGACTTTGAAGGTATGACCTTAAGCTTAATCCAGCCAAGTGTGCATTTGGGGTTCCATCTGGGAAACTCCTCGATTTTATAGTCAACCGGAGAGGCATCAAATTGGATCCATCTAAGATAAAGTCCACTCGAGATTTGCCACCCCCGAAGAATAAAAAAGAAGTCACGAGTTTGCTCGGGAGGTTGAACTACATCAGTAGGTTCATTGCTCAACTCACAACCACGTGCGAGCCCATCTTTAAGTTGCTGAAAAAGGATGCTGCTATCAAGTGGACGGACGATTGCCAAAAAGCTTTTAATAGGATCAAAGACTATCTGTCAAAACCCCCTGTACTGGTCCCACCTGAACCTGGTAGGCCTTTGTTTTTATATATATTGGTGATGGATAATTCCTTTGTATGTGTTCTGGGGCAACGTGATGCAACATGCAAAAAAGAACATGCAATCTATTATTTGAGCAAGAAGTTCACCAATTATGAGGTTAAGTACACCCTTTTAGAAAGGACGTGTTGTGCCTTGACTTGGGTTGCTCAGAAGTTGAGGCATTATCTCCTAGCCTACACCACTTACCTCATATCTAGAATGGATCCTTTGAAGTACATATTTCAAAAACCGATGCCCACTGGCAGGCTCGCAAGATGGCAGATTCTGCTCATAGGGTTCGACATTGTCTATGTCACTCGCACGGCAATGAAAGCACAAGCTTTGGCAGATCATTTGGCAGAGAATCCAGTTGATGATGATTACAAGCCACTGAGCACATACTTCCCAAACGAAGAGGTCAACTCAATAGAGGAAGTAGTTCCGGACAATAGCCATGTATGGAAAATGTATTTTGATAGGGCTGTCAATATCAAAGGAGTTGGGATCGGGGCAATTATCATCTCTCCTATCGGACAACATTACCCTGCAACGGCCCGACTCCATTTATTTTGTACCAATAATACGGCAGAATATGAAGCTTGTATCATGGGTCTGAAAATTTCCCTCGATCTGGATGTGCATGAACTATTGGTTATGGGAGATTCTGATTTGCTTACTTGGCAAGCCCAAGGCGAATGGGAGACTCGATACATCAAGATTATTCCATACAGACAATGTGTGCAAGACCTGAGCAAAATATTCAAATCCATCGAGTTCAGGTACATTTCCAGGTTTCACATCGAACTAGCCGATGCCTTGGCTACCTTAGCCTCGATGATCCCTTATCTAGGTAACACTCATATTGATCCATTGGAAATCCAAGTTCGAAATCAACACGGTTATTGCAATACTATTGAGACAGAACCAGATGCTGAACCATGGTATCATGACATAAAACGATTCCTGAAAACAAAGGAATACCCAGAGCATGCCAAGGCAGATCAAAAAAGAACTATAAGGCGGCTCGCCGGTGGTTTCTTCCTGAATGGAGAAATTATGTACAAAAGGACCCCAGATTTGAACTTCTTGAGATGCATAGATGCCACAGAGGTTGAGGGAATCATGAGTGAAGTGCATTCGGGGGTATGTGGACCTCACATGATTAGATATGTTTTGGCGAAGAAGATTCTGCGGGCATGGTATTATTGTCTTACTATGAAGCGAGATTGCTTCAGTTGTGTTCGCAAGTGTCACCAATGCCAGATTCATGGTGACCTAATTCACTCGCCACCTTCAAAGTTGCATCCCATGTCCTCCTTTAGCCCTTCGTTGCCCGGGGAATGGATGTTATTACGCCAATCGAGCCAAAGGCTTCAAATGGGCATAGATTCATTTTGGTTGCAATTGATTACTTCACCAAGTGGGTGGAGGCCATCACTTTCAAAGCAGTCACCAAGAAAGCAGTGGTAGACTTTGTTCATTCCAACATCATCTGTCGTTTTGGTATCCCAAAGACCATTATCACTGACAATGCAGCCAATCTAAATAGTAATTTGATGAAGGAGGTATGCGAGCAATTTAAAATTATGCATCGCCATTCTAACCCTTGCCGTCCAAAAGCCAATGGAGTTGTTGAAGCGGAAAACAAGAACATCAAGAATATTATTAGGAAGATGATACAAGGTTCCAGACAATGGAATGAAAAGTTTCCTTTTGCTCTTTTAGGATACCGCACGACTGCTCGTACATCTGTTGGTGCAACTCCTTATCTATTGTATATGGAACGGAAGTTGTAATACCGGCTGAAGTCGAAATTCCCTCTCTTCGGATCATTGCGGAGTCGGAGATTGAAGATACAGAATGGGTAAAGACCCGATTAGAACAACTAATGCTGATTGATGAAAAACGTCTAGCAGCAGTGTGCTTTGGCCAGTTATACCAGCAAAGAATGGCACGCACTTACAACAGGAAAGTGCGTCCAAGGCACTTTGAGGTGGGCCAACTCTGAAACGCATTCTTCCACACCAAGTAGAAGCTAAAGGAAAGTTCAACCCAAACTGGCAAGGACCCTACATCATCAAGAAAGTGTTACCAAAAGGGGCCTTGCAGTTGGTAGATGAAGAAGGAAGGGTACCAGGCATGACTATTAATGCATATGCAGTCAAAAGATATATTGTCTGATATATACCCACTGCGGAACTTTCACGCATGATTTTCTCAGAATCGAGATGACGAAGGCTATCATTGCTCGCTGTTCCAAATAGGTGTCACCCTCTTGTTAACCTTTTTGAGCTGTATTTGTCTTCTTTGTTTTCCGCTTTTTGGAACCTGTGTACTTGCAACAAAAAAAAGAAGAAAAGAAAAGAAGTTAAACAACAAATCTTCTGAGTCATTGAACTACGTCCGACTTGATTCCAAAGGATACGTAGGCAGCCTTACCTTGAGTTTGGTCCCATCACAACGAAAAATCCATATTCTCAAAAACTAGGGCAGAAGTTTTGTTTTATTTTATGGTTTTTATGTAGAAACAGTTTCAAAAGTGTAATTCAGTTCAAGGTGCTTTCTCCCTGTTAAGAACTTCTGATCGACCTTGGAAAATATTTGAAGTCCCCATGCCAGGGTCATTGGGAAACCTTCCACATGTCGTATCTTAGTTAAAAAAAAGAAAAAATAAAGAAAAAAAAGAGAAAAAAAGAAATGAGAGAGTCTTATCGGTGAAAACCCGTATGGGCACTGTAAGGCGAAAGTGAGTAGAGAAATGAGAGTCTTATTGGTGAAAACCCGAATGGGCACTGTAAGGCACCAATGAGTAGTGAAATGAGAGATTCTTAATGGTGAAAACCCAAATGGGCACCATAGGGCGACAATGAGTAGAGAAATGAGAGAAATGTTAGCGAAAACCCGCAAAGGGCGCTATTAGCAGAATGAGGTTCTTCGATACACCGGCATGATCACAACCAAGACAGTTTCAAGATGAAAATTTGCGACGGATCAGGCGTCCAGTCCAAAATGCATGTCATGATTCATTGAAGTCGGCACATACTTCCAGATAAGTCTCCCTATTCCTCTTCCCGAAAGGGACGCCTTTCATTTATGCACAAATCATTTTCACCTTCAATTATTCTTCTATTTTTACCCATAATTTTTCTTTGAGTCCCTTTCGGTCTAATCTTTCCTCAAAAGTGAAGCAAAGAAATTGCTGCAAAACTGGCTATAGTTTCCCAAAATATCGAGCACAATTTGGGGAATATATGGTATTGACAAAGGCATGATCCATCTGTGATCTCATTTTATAAGGCAAACAAGGTGTCTCAAAGAAACTGAAAAGGTTGCTTAATCAAGACTTGCCTCATGAGAAAAGTTGATAAGCACTATGGAAACAAACTGATACTGGGTGCAAGATGACTGAATTTGATTTTAAAGAGAAATTGCATTGCCTCAGAGACAAAGGTAGCAATACTAAGGACGTCTGGGTATGAAACAGTTGGGGGAAACAGTGGAAAACTAAGACCTCCAGAAAATTATACAGAGCAACCGAGCATCTCGGTATCACACTGATAGAATCGGTTCTTCGACAACAGTGGTTGTGAATCAAACTACTCAGGGCATCAAAGCCACAAACCAACCACCACTTTGAAAACTCATAAATTTTTCTTTGTTTGAAGTAGGAACAAAGGAGTGCAGAATGGCGATTCTCAAAGGACGAATGTCACCAAACGTAAGCTCCTTAAAATCACCATGTTTCTTTTATTTTCAGCATGCATCACTACTATCCATACCTCCCATTTTCGTAGCTTAAATCAGGTAGAACCATTTCGTCGAGGGGGATCCAGCTCATAGTTCCGGGCGTAAGTACTCTTCACTCAGGATGTTTCACGTAGCATAACTCAGGTAGAACCTTTTCTCACAGGGGGATCTAGCTCGTAGTTCTGGGTAGAAGTATTCTTCGCTCAGGTTGTTTTACGTAGCTTAACTCAGGTAGAACCATTTCGCCTAGGGGGATCCAGATCATATTTCCGGGAAAAAGTACTCTTCACTCAGGATGTTTCATGTAGCTTAACTCAGGTAGAACCATTTTCTCCTAGAGGGATTCAACCCATAGTTCTGGGTAGATGTACTCTTCACTCAAGATGTTTCACGTAGCTTAACTCAGGTAGAACCATTTCGCCTAAGGGGATCCAACTCATAGTTCCGGGTAGAAGTACTGTTCGCTCATATTGTTTTACGTAGCTTAACTCACGCAGAACCATTTCGCCTAGGGGGATCCAGCTCATAGTTCCGGTCAGAAATACTCTTCACTCAGGATGTTTCACATAGCTTAACTCAGGTGGAACCTTTTCACCCGGGGGGATCCAACTCGTAGTTCCGGGTAGAAGTACTCTTCACTCAGGTTGTTTTACGTATCTTAATTCGGGTAGAACCATTTTCGCCTAGAGGGATCCAACTCATAGTTCTGGGTAGAAGTACTCTTCACTTAGGATGTTTCACGCAACTTAACTCAGGTAGAACCATTTCGCCTAGGGGGATCCAGCTCATAGTTTCGGGTAGAAGTACTCTTCGCTCAGGTTGTTTTACGTAGCTTAACTCAAGTAGAACCATTTCGCCTAGGGAGATCCAACTCATAGTTCCGGGCAGAAGTACTCTTCACTCAGGATGTTTCACGTAGCTTAACTCAGGTAGAACCTTTTCACCCAGGGGGATCCAGCTCGTAGTTCTGGGTAGAAGTATTCTTCGCTCAGGTTGTTTTACGTAGCTTAACTCAAGTAGAACCATTTCGCCTAGGGAGATCCAACTCATAGTTCCGGGCAGAAGTACTCTTCACTCAGGATGTTTCACGTAGCTTAACTCAGGTAGAACCTTTTCACCCAGGGGGATCCAGCTCGTAGTTCTGGGTAGAAGTATTCTTCGCTCAGGTTGTTTTACGTAGCTTAATTCCGGTAGAACCATTTTCGCCTAGAGGGATCCAACTCGTAGTTCCGAGTAGAAGTACTCTTCGCTCAGGTTGTTTTACGCAGCTTAACTCAAGTAGAACCCTTTTCGCCTAGAGGGATCCAACTCATAGTTCCGGGTAGAAGTACTCTTCACTTAGGTTGTTTTACGTAGATTAACCTAGGTAGAACCTTTTCGCCTAGAAGGATTCAACACTTTATCAGTAATACAGGGTACCAAACCCTGGTTACACTCCTCTATCAGTAATACAGAGTACCAACCGCTGGTTACATTCCTTCTCAGTAATATAGGGTACCAACCCCTGGTTACACTCATTCCTAGTGATATAGGGTGCCAATCCTTGGTTTCTTTCCCTTCCAGTAATACAGTGTACTAACCCTTGGTTACATTCCTTTTCAGTAATACAGGGCACCAACCCCTGTTTATATTCCTCTTCAGTAATACAGGGTACCAACCCCTAGTTATATTCCTTTCAGTAATACATGGTGCCAACCCCTGGTTACATTTCTTTCAGTAATACAAGTACCAACCCCTGGTTACATTCCTTTCTAGTGATACAAGGTACCAACCCCTGGTTACATGCCTCCTCAGAAATACAGGGTACCAACCCCTGGTTACATTCCTCTTCAGTAATACAGGGTGCCAACCCCTGGTTAGATCCATCTTCAGTAATACAGGGCACACCCTAATTACATATCCTCTGGTAATGTAGGGTACACAATCCCTCGTTACAAAAATTTATCTCGCTTAACTAGTTTATAATACTGTTTTCGTCTGCCTTTCAATAAATTAGATAGTTTATAGCTTTCTCTAATAACTCACAAAATTTTTCTAGTCCAAATTGGGGCAGAAAATTTTTGTTCGTCTTTGATGGCTTTGCAGGCCCCCTCGTAGAGCACAGTTTGTGACGATTGAAGCTTGCATTTTCAGTTATCATCAGAAGGACGATCACATGATAGTTGGAGTTAACATCGACAATGTGTCAGCAACCCAGCTTCTCAAGATTCATCTTCTCGAATTCTGATCCAGAAAGCAGCAATCGATATTGAGTCATAATCTTTTCTTCAAGGAGAATCAAGATCCAATTTAAGATCAACACAAGCGAGCAAGTCAAGAATCAAGATTTGACTCCAGAAGACACATAGATAAGAATTTTGTAACTCTTAGCTTGCAGCAATATGTAGCTCTCTTCTTCTTTTGATGTAACAACAACAGTTTTAAATCCAGTGTCTGGTAGTCCCAGCTACCAAATTTTCCAAGAACTACACTGACCTGATTTCTTTATAGTCAATGATATGTAGGCAACCTCGGAAGCAAGGTTCGATCACTATTTTTTCAAAAAATGCTTTCAGTGGAGTGATATGAGCAAAAATTAGCCATAACATTCACTTTTATTTTCACGAAAACTCTTCATGTTCTCGAGCAAAGAGGGGCAGCTGTGAATACCTAATTTTTGCACCATTTAAATGATCCTAAAGTTGTAAATGTTAATTCTCCTTAAATCATTATTTTTATTATATTTTTGTGCATTTTAATTGGATTTGTATAAAAATACCAAAAAAATTAGTTCTTTCTACATTTGTGCATTTTAGGAATTAACTAACTATTCAGTTGGTGAATTAATCTAGTTAATGGGTCATTTGGATAAGTTATTTAATTAATTAATTTATGTGTTTAAATTTAGTTTAATAAGTAGAATTAAGAGAATTAGGCCAAAATTACATTGATTTAAGTGGCCAAAAGTGCAATGGCTAATCCATAAAAAGGGTTGTAGATCATGAAACGACGTAGTTTAGTACCTAAACTACGGCGTTTTGATAAGTAAATGTGGGATCAAATCTCATCCCTCAATTCTTCTTGATCCAATGTCTTAGATCCATTTCCCACTCCAAATATAAAGCTCCAAAAATCTGAAACCCCTCCCATTTCACTCCATAACCAAACCCTAGCTCCCTCCTCACTCTCTCTCTTGTCTGCCGCCACTACCACCGTTCACTGCCGCGGCGGTGGATCCAATCCACCCCAAAACTTCACCCAACCTTCATCCCTCCATCCCCAACACTAATCAAAGCCTCAATTCCTTTAATTCTCCCTCAAACTCCACGAATTTTAGATCAAAGAAACCCTAGCAGCCACTTTTTTGCCCAAATTCGTGAAGCTCCGACCACCACCACACTAGAACACCTATATAAACGGATAAATCTCCTCAAGACCTACCTATTAATGTCAATATAATCCCAAAAATCCAACGATAAGTTTGCCGGCCACCTGTACTACCGCCTCACCGCCGATCCGCTACCACCACCTACCGCCGAACCGCCTCTATCCACTTCTATAAGCCACATTCCCCAGGTTTCTTGCTTCCTCAAGCCACTGACCCGTCTTTTGACATATGGTGACTGAGTTGGCAAGAAGTCTCGGGTCTGGTGGCCATAGTTCATCCTCCCCGGTTGTGTTAAGAAGAACAAATTTGAGTTCACGAAGTTAGGTATCAATCCAAGACCTCATCAACTTCTTTAAATTTCTGATTTTGTTAGCATTTAGAATTAAGGTTTAGGTTCTGATAATCTACGATTCAGTTTGAATATGTTAGAATATTCGGATTTTAATAGTGTTGGTCATTGCATGTTGATTTTGAATTATTGTGTTAGTTCATTGTTTCAATCAGATTCTTATATCATAACTTCTGCCTGTGGTGTTGAAACTAGTTTTAGGTTCAAATTTGTAACTTTTTAGTTTCTAATTATCATGCTTAATTCGTTTCACTAATTAACTAAGGTTTAGTATCTTGGTAGAAATCACTTTTCAATTAGGTGCTCGTTTGTTTCAGCTATTGTTCTAGTTAGTTTTCTGTTAAGTTTCTGAAATCTAGTGGTTCTAGTTCTATTTTTCAGTTTGTTTGTGGTTCAAATGCAATTATCTATTTGGTGGTTTGTTCAAAATCAGTAGCATCCGCTATGGATATTTGTAAAGCGAGGATTAGGAAGTAGAATGATGAGATTAAAGTGTAGGGTAGTTTTTTCCCACTATTTGAAGTATGATAGAAATGTAACTACTTTACTTTGTGTGTAAATTTGGTGAAAAATGACTGTCCGTTCTCCTATTTGGACAGTCCTTTGGGCAGGTTTTGGTAAACAAATATCAGTCCTTTTGGACAGATTTTTAGTCAACAAAAGCTGTCCAAAAAAGTGCTTTTCACTTCCTATTTAAGGGCTGCTCTTTCTTCACTTTAGATGGTCGGACACACTTGGCCATCATACTTGACACTCTAAGAAAACACAATTGAATAAAAAGGAGAGTTGCTGGAGCTTGTAAAGTACTAAAGATTTTTTCCAGAAAGTTTCTTTTTAAGGTCTTGTTGGTTTGGAAGAAGTTGTATAAAAACAACTTCTATCTTTGTCTTTGATACAAGTTATTGGGTTTCTGTTTGTTACGGGCTTGCTGTTGTCCGCTCCAAATTGCTGCTATTTGTTTGCTGTAATTTTCGACACTCTTGTTGTGCTCATTGGATAGTGGATAACAAAGTTCATCCCTATCGCCTTCTTTGCTGTTTCTGCAGTCTAGGTACTCTTCTTAACATTGTAATGTAAATTTCATAATGTGAATGAAATGATGAAGACTTGATTAGTTGAAATCATTTTAGTTTCTTCTGCTTCTTATTCCATCTCTTGGTTGCTAAAAGTAAATGTTAGAGCTGTGAAATCTTTTATGTTTGGTTGTAAATTGGTAATGAAGTAGATTAATTTTTTTTCTATGTAGTTAGGTCCTTATTTTTACATGTGATGTATGAGTTTTAGAATTCATGTGTACGATTTATTGTTTTAGCTAAATCTGATTCTGATTTTAGTGCAACTTAAAAAAATAAATCTCTATTACTTATTAAGTCCACATTTGCTAGGAAATTATTCCATTAATTCAAAGATTATTCTCTCTGATGGCATGAAGGTAGTGCATACTGTTATTCTTACTTGACTTTTCCATGATAGTCTTGGTAATATGGATTAAATTTTTCAGTTAATCACATTCCCATGTTCATTTGTTCCCAATATTATTGGCAACTTTAATAAGTTTTTTTTTGTCATTAAGGTAATATAAAATTAAGTTAGCTACGGTGAATTAATTTTTTTTCTTCTTTACTCAATAGTCATGGATTAATAACAACTAAATGTCAGTAGAGATTTCTTTTGTCATGTAAGGTCCACTATACTTTGGACCAAATTGAGAATAATTTTTGGCTAGCTTAATGTCGACAAAGTAAATAGAATATATTAATGCATTCTATTAAAATAATTTCAATTAGTTATTACATTTTAGTTTAGTCAGATAATTTAATAAAATCTATTTTTTATTGTTTTAGTAAATAACTTAATTATTATATTTTCAAAATAATTTAGACGCTATGCAACTAGTAGGCGCGCTTTAACTTTTTCATTCACGGAATCACTTGCGTAGCGTGATGTTTAATATTCAATAAATTAATTCAATAATCTCATAGCATACCCATTAGTTTTAGTTAATTTTTGATTTAATTAATAATTTGCCAAAATCACGGATTTGCTTGCGTAGGCTGATAGTTAATTTTTAATTAATTTCATTAAATGTAGTAACTTTTTTTTTTCAAAAGTAATAATATACTAATAATATTCGTCATAACTGCGGATTCTCTTGCGTAGCGCTGTTATGATAAAATTAATAAATTTCATCTCGATCACACATTCGCTTGCGTAGCGTGGTGATAACAACATAATTTATCCAAAATCATTTTCCTTGATAATCTAATAGTCAAGAAGTAAAAGCGGATTGGTAAAACATGAAAATCTTATAAATCATAGTTTGTCCAAAATTAATTCAAGCCGAGTTTAAGTCAATAAAGCGATAGTGCTAGAACCACGGGACTCGGGGAATGCCTTACACTTTCTCCCCGGTCAACAGAATTCCTTACCCGAACTTTATTTTCGCGGACCGATAAAAATAGATTCAAACCTTCTTTTGACTAGGGATTCAAATAAATAGTGACTTGGAACACCGAAAAATTAATTCCAAGTGGTGACTCTGTAAATAAAATAATCCCTACTCAAATTTGTCACTTTAATTGGAAAAATTCTTTAACCCACATATCTTTGGGGGTTAGAAAAGGGGTGTGACAACTTGTTACTCTCTTGTTTCATTTCATAAAAAGTAAGATCTTTTTTATGAATTTGCTATAAAAATCAAATATAGCTATGAATGGTAAATACAGTGTAAATGGTTGATGTATCACGTAATTTTCCCTTTGCGTAATTTGCTCTACTTTATTGGCGTTGGGTGTGTTTTTTTATTGAAGTAGGCTTCTCGTAATGAGCCCAAACGGATATTAATTACTGAAGAATTGACATGATTTAGCCACTTTTAATAGTTTTATTTAAGATATAGCCATCACTTATAATGTCTGGATTTTTTATGATTATTCCTGACTTAGTAATAAGGTGGTGAAAAAGCTTCAAATTTGTGGTGATTGCATAAAGCCAGAGTGATAGTATGCTTCAACTGTGGTGTCAAACTTGAAATAGCATTGAGATTCAAACTCAAGATTCAAATTCAGGTCATTGTAAGAAATGGGTGTTTTTCATAGAGAATCTTACGGGAATGTATCAAAAAAAGATATTCTTTACCAACAACTAGACAATTGAGGAAGCATGTTTGCTCCAACGAAGTACAAAAAATCCAAAATGAAAGGAAGAAAAGTAGATCCCAAGGTAAGATTCAAAGATAGATTACTTGAAAATCAACTATTTGAGTCTATGGATTTCGACTGTGACATGTTTAATAACCTGTCACTTGAAGATGAGAAAGATAATCCCACAAATCACCTAAAATTTACACCCATCTTCTCGGTAGAAAAATAATGACTTTACAAACCTTGGACCAAAGCACTAATTATCAAACTAATAGGTAAAAGAGTGGGTTATAACCTTCTTCGCACCAAAATATAAAGAATCTGGAACATCTCTTACCCACTAAATCTTATAGACCTTGGTAATGATTTTTACGTTATAAGATTTTCATCGGAGAACCTGTATACCACTATCCTAAATAATGGACCATGGTTTATTGGTTCACAGTTCCTCTCAATTAGAAAATGGACGCCGAAATTTAATCCCAACAATGTCAAAATTTGTAACGACCTGTTCGGTCGTTTTAAGAATTAGCGTCCCGATCTACTAATAATCGCTTCTACCATGTCTATTTATATTATTGGAACTTGTCAGAGCTTTGAGTGATAAAATCCGGGGTGATTTTGGACACATAGTCCATAAATGTGGAATTTAGCTTTAGAAATCTGACCGTAGCTAGATCTATGTGAAGACGGATCCGGAATGGAATTCCATCGACTCCGTTAGCTCCGTTGGGTGATTTTGGGGTTAGGAGCGTGTTCGGAATGTGTTTTCGAGGCCGGTTGTGGATTTAGGCTTGAATTGGGGAAAGTTAGAATTTTGGCGATTTCGGTCGATAGGTGAGATTTTGATATCGGACTCAGAATGGAATTTCGAAAGCGACAGCAGGTCCATAATGTCATTTATGACCTGTGTGCAAAATTTGAAGTCATTCATATGAGTTTAGACGTGTTTCGGCATAGGATGTGAATTCTAGAAATTTCCTAAGTTCTTAGGCTTGAATCTATGCATATTTGATGTTATGAGATGTGTTTTTAAGGCTCGGCTAAGTTTGAATGGGGTATTAGAGTTGGTTGGTAGTTTGGTTGAGGTCTCGAGGCCTCGGTGTGTTTCGGGTGTTCAACGGGTATATTTTTTTTTGGTTTAGTCTTCAGCTGTTTTGCTGGTTTTTAGAGCAGCAGGTAGTTACTCAGTGCGATCGCGTGTTGTGGGCTGCGATCGCGTAGAACAAATTTGGACCCAGTCAGTTTGGTCAGTGCGATTGCAGCAGTGGAGACGCGACCACATAAGTTCAGTGGGCCGGGCAGGGGAAGCTTCACTCTGTGCGTTCGCATGGGCCTTAGCTGCGAACGCATAGGGTCTAGTCCAGGAAAGGTCCGGGAACACAGCTTGATGAGTGCAACCGCACTGTGTTCCAGCTTTAGGAGGGTGTGGATTAGCCTATGCGATCACATCTCTATGAGCGCGATCGCACATCACAATTTAGGCCTGGGCAGAATATTAAACCCATTTCGAGGGTTTAAGCCTGTTTTCACACTTTCAAATTTTGGAGCTCGGGAAGGGCAATTTTTGAAGACTTTTGCAATTGGGTAACTTGGGTAAGTGATTTCCATCCATTGTAGATCAAATTCTATGATTCTAATCTTGAATTCAACCTTTAATTTCGAAATTTGTGGGTAGAAAGTGGGAAAAATGGGATGAACTTCATAGACCAAATTGTTGAGTTTTGCTTGGGTGTTTGACCTCCGATTTGAGAGATTCTTAAATGGTTAGAATCTTGAGTGAATTGGGGTTCGGAAAATGTGATATTTACCCAATTCCGAGATGTGGTCCCGGGGGAATTTTTGGGCGAATTTCCTAATTTCGCATATTAGCTTAGAAATAATTAGCTATTTTGTTCCCTTGAAGTGTTATTTACATTATGTAATCGAATTTACTAGATTTGGGCTACCCGGAGTTGGATACTCGTGGCAAGAGCGTGGTATTTAGTTTATTAGTGCAGTCAAGGTAAATGGCTTGCCTAATTCTGTTATGGGGACTTCCCCTTAGGCATTTTTATACTGATTTTGTTACGCGGTTGCCGTGTACGTGAGGTGACGAGTGCGTGCACGGGTCATTGTTGCTAAAATCCTATTTTTACTTCCATGAAATCTCTCATTTTTATTCATATATTACTGTTTCCTATCTTAATTGAGTAGATAGCTTAAGAGTAAGCATGCCTACCTGTTCTTACTTGATTTCCACTTATTTGCTACTAGTCGTACCATGCTTAGGTAGCTTCACTCTATTCTTGCCTGTTGTTTTCCTGGACTGTTTAATTAAGCTATAATTAACATACTTCTGCTTTGTATATTTAAATTGGGACTACGGACCGAGATTCGAGAGCTTTCCCTTGTAATGAAATGCATATTTAAATTGGGACTACAGACAGATATCTGGTAGCTTTCCCCCTGTACTGCATAGCTTATTTAAATTGGGACTACAGACTGAGATCCAGGAGCTTTCCCCTTGTACTGCATTGCACATTTACTGTTGAGATATATGCTGTGCTGAGCCGAGGGCTCTTTGTTTGTTATAAATTCTTCCAATTTCCATTAATCATGTTTATCATTGCTCATGTATGTTTCACGTTTTATATTTATGTTGTCTTGTTTTAAAAATTCAGTAGAGCCTCAACCTGACCTCGTCACTACTTGACTGGGGTTAGGCTTGGCATTTACTGAGTACCGAATGTGGAGTACTCACGCCCTTTTCTACGCATGTTTTCTCTATGTGCAGATCCAGGTACCACCACCCAGTATCGTGGCTAGGAGTCATTCCAGCAGCTTCTAGGAGACCGCGAGGTAATTCTGCCGCGTCCGCAGAATCCCACGAGTCCCCTTCTACTCTAGTATAGGCATAGAGGAATTATGTACATTTCCACTATTTCATTGTATAGAGCTACATTTAGTACAGAGCTTGTGACTATCGTGACATTCTGGGTTTTGGGAAGTAAAAGTGTACATGCTGAGCAGTTATGTTATATCTTCTGGAGTTTTTTTCTGTCTTTATTTTATTGATTCTATTATTTTCCGCAAATTTTAGGCTTACCTAGTTGTAAAGACTAGGTGCCGTCACGATGCCTTTCGGAGGGAAAAACGGGTCGTGACAAGTTGGTATCAGAGCGTCTAGGTTCATAGGAGTCACAAGTCACAAGTCACAAGTCGATTTATTAGAGTCTCGCGAATTGGTGCGGAGACGTCTGTATCTATCTTCGAAAGGCTATGTAACTGTTAAAAACAATCAAATTCATTGGAATTTCTTATCGTGCTAGTTACTATCATCATATTCTTAAACTCTATTCTATTCTTGCTTGCAGATGGTTCATACCCGTACTGGACATACTGATGAACAGGCACCCGAGCCCCCAGTCAGAGCCACCATAGGCAGGGGCCGGGGCAGAGGACGAGCACGCGGTGCAGCCCGAGCACCGGCTAGAGCAGAGGCAGAGGAGCCCTCAGCAACTATAGTTGGAGGGGTACAGGAGGTCCCTACTGTTACTCCAGACCTCCAGGAGACATTGGCTCAGTTCTTGAGTGCCTTCAGTACTCTGTCTCAGGCGGGTCTACTCCTGATAGCTCCAGCTACATCCCAGGCCAGGGGAGGGACACAGACTTCCGCAGCCTGTATTCCTGAGCAGAGGGTTCATACCGGGCAGGTTCCAGAGTATATTCCTATGCCCCAAGCAGCTCCAGCTCAACATGAGACTAGGATAGCTGTTCCTAAGGCAGAGCAACTCCGACTTGAGAGGTACAAGAAGTACCACCCAGCTGAGTTCAGTGGACTAGCTTCGGATGATGCCCTGGGTTTTCCTGAGGGGTGTCATCGCATTCTCCGCACTATGGGTATTGTGGAGACTTATAGGGTTTCTTTCACTGCTTTCCTGCTGAGGGGAGCAACTTTTCAGTGGTGGCGTGCTTTTGAGATTAGTAGCCCGGATGAGGCAGCTTCACTTACTTGGGCTCAGTTTTCCGAGATGTTCTTACTTGAGTTTGTCCCTCAGAGCTTCAGGGATGTTTGGCATGCGGAGTTTGAGCAGCTACGCCAGGGTGCTATGACTGTGTCAGAGTATGCAGTCTTTTTCAGCGATTTGGCTCGCCATGCACCAGCTTTGGTTGTCACTATTAGAGAGAGGGTTCAACGCTTTATTGAGGGACTCCACCCCAGTATTCGGACCAGCATGGCCAAAGAGCTGGAGACCGATATTACTTACCAGCAGGCCGTGAGTATTTCCCGGAATATTGAGACTATGTTAGCCTAGGACAGGGAGGAGAGGCAGGCCAAGAGGTCTCGAGAGACTGGTCATTTTTCAGGAGCCCGTACACTGGTAGCACGCTATGGTAGGGTTTTTGTGAGTCTCCCCGTTCATTCAGCTCTCCCAGCAGCCAGTGGTATTCTAGCTCCTCCTAGACCTTAGGAGCCTTATTATGCACCACCAGTATCTCAGGCACCTCTTGCTTAAGGTGCTATCACTGGCCAGTCCAGCAGGCTAGATCAAAGTCAGCAACGGCTGCCACGTACTCCGAAGGGTTGCTTTGAGTGTGGTGACCCTCTTCATATGATCATAGATTGACCAAGAGTGAGGAGGGGTGCACCACCTCAGACTTATCAGGGTGCGCCACCTCAGACTTATCAGGCTCCGCGTCTTCCACCAGGTCCTCCAACTATTCTTCCAGCCCCAGCTGCTACCCCACATCCTCAGGAAGCTCGATGTGGAGGTCGGGGAGGTCGAGGTTGCCCTAGAGGGGGAGGCAAGGCCAGGTACTATGCTCTTCCGGCCTGATCCGAGGCCATTGCTTCAGATTCGGTCATCACGGGTATTGTTCCCGTTTGTCATAGAGATGCATCGATATTATTTGACCCAGGTTCTACATATTCATATGTGTCTTCTTATTTTGCTCCACATCTGGGGATATCTCGGGATTCTTTGAGTTCCCCTGTTTATGTTTCTACTCCGGTGGGAGATTCTTTTGTTGTGGACCGCGTATATCGGTCATGTTTGATTGCTATCAATGGTTTTGAGACCATGGCTGATTTACTACTACTCAGTATGGTAGATTTTGATGTTATATTGGGTATGGACTGGCTGTCTCCCTACTATGCTATTCTTGATTGTCATGCCAAGATTGTGACGCTGGCTATGCCAAGATTTCCGAGGTTAGAGTGGAGAGGTTCGTTAGAGTATACTCCCCGCTGAGTCATTTCTTTTCTTAAGGCTCAGCAGATGGTCTATGTGAGAGATATTATTGCTGAGAACCCTACAGTTGAGTCAGCTTCAGTTGTCAGGGACTATTCTGATGTATTTCTAGCTGAACTTCCGGGTATGCCGCCCGATAGAGACATTGATTTCGGCATTGACTTGTTGCCGGGCACTCAGCCCATTTCCATTCCTCCCTATCACATGGCTCCTCCTGAGTTGAAGGAGCAGTTGTATGAGTTTCTTGAAAGGGGATTCATCAGGCCCAATGTATCACCTTGGGGTGCTCCGGTGTTATTTGTGAAGAAAAAGGATAGCTCGATGCGTATGTGTATTGACTATCGGCAACTGAATAAGGTGACAGTGAAGAACAAGTACCCATTGCCTCACATTGATGATTTATTTTACCAGTTACAGGGTGCTAGGGTGTACTCCAAGATTGATCTATGTTCGGGTTATCATCCGTTGAAGATTCGGGAACCGGATATCCCGAAGACTGCCTTCAGGACCATATATGGTCACTATGAGTTCCTTGTTATGTCATTTGGGCTGACCAATGCCCCAACAGCCTTCATGCATCTGATGCACAAAATATTTTGGCCTTATCTTGATACTTTCGTCATTGTGTTCATTGATGACATTCTGGTACATTCTCGGTCCCAGTAGGACCATGAGTAGCACTTGAGGACCGTGCTTCAGACATTGAGAGAGAAGAAGTTGTACGCCAAGTTTTCTAAGTGTAAATTTTGGCTTGATTCCGTGGCATTCCTAGGCCATGTGGTGTCTTCAGATGGGATCAAGATAGATCCGAAGAAGGGGAGACGGTATAGAGTTTGTCCAGACTGTCCTCAGCTACTGAGATCCGCAGTTTTCTCAGTTTGGCTGGGTATTATCTCCGTTTTGTGGAGGGATTTTCATCCATTTCACTACCTATGACCAGATTGACCCATAAGAGTGCACCTTTAATATGAACTGAGAAGTGCGAGGAGAGATTTTAGAAGCTTAAGACAGCCCTGACTACAACTCATGTGTTAGTTTTGCCTACCGATTCCGGGTCCCATACAGTCTATTGTGATGCTTCGAGGATTGGACTGGAAGCGGTGTTGATGCAGGATGGTAGGGTAATTTCCAACGCGTCCAAACAGTTGAAGGTTCATGAGAAAAACTACCCTGTTCATGATATCGAGTTGGCAACGATTGTTCACGCCCTGAAGATATGGCATCATTATTTATATGGTGTTACCTGTGAGATATTCACGGATCACCGGAGTTTGCAGCACATATTCAGGCAGAAAGATCTAAATTTACGCCAACGTAGGTGGTTGGAGTTTCTAACGGACTATGACATCACTATATTATACCACCCAGGGAAGGCCAATGTGGTGGCCGATGCCTTGTGTCACCGGGTGGAGAGTTTGGGGACTTTGGCATACCTTCATGCAGTTGAGAGGCCTCTAGACTTAGATGTTCAGTCCTTAGCCAGACAGTTCGTGAGATTGGATCTTTCTGAACCTTGCTGGGTATTATCTTGTGTGGTTGCTCGATCTTCCCTTTATGACCATATCAGCGAGCGCCATTATAATGATCCCCACCTTTTGGTTCTTCAGGATAGAGTCCGGCGGGGTGATGCCAGGGATGTGACTATAGGAGATGAGGGTGTGATGAGGATGCAGGGTCGGATCTGTGTGCCCAATGTGGATGGGCTTCGGGAGTTGATTCTTGAGGAGGCCCATAGTTCGCGGTATTCCATCCATCCGGGTACCGCGAAGATGTACCAGGATCTGAGACAACACTATTGGTGGCAAAGGATGAAAAAGGATATAGCGGAGTTTTTAGCTAACTGTCAGCAAGTCAAATGTGAGCATCAGAGACCGGGAGGGTTAGTTCAGCAGATTCATCTTCCAGAGTGGAAGTGGGAGATGATCACCATGGATTTTGTGGTTGGACTTCCTTGGTTTTGAGGAAACATGATGCTATTTGGGTGATTGTGGATCGGCTGACCAAATCAGCCCATTTCATTCCAGTATTGACTACATATTCATCGGAGAGGTTGGCTTAGATTTATATCAGAGAGATTGTTCGCCTCCACGATATTCTAGTATCTATCATTTCAGACAGAGGTACACAGTTCACTTCACGGTTCTTGAGAGCCGTTTAGCAGGAGTTAGGCACCAGGGTAGATTTGAGCACAACTTTTCGCCCTCAGAAAGACGAGCAATCCGAGCGCACGATTCAGATTCTCGAGGATATGCTCCGTGCCTGTGTGATAGATTTTGGAGGGTCATGGGATCGATACTTGCCTCTTGCAGAGTTTGCCTATAAAAATAGCTACCAGTACAACATTCAGATGGCGCCGTATGAGGCTTTGTATGGTAGACGATGCAGGTCTCCCGTGGGACAATTTAAGCCGGGCGAGGCCCGAGTTTTGGGTACAGACTTGGTTCAGGATGACCTGGACAAGGTGAAGGTGATTCAGGAGAAACTTCGCACAGCTCAGTCCAGGCAGAAAAGCTATGCGGACCGGAAGGTTCGTTACTTGGCATTTATGGCTGGTGATTGGGTTTTGCTTCGGGTATCGCCTATGGAGAGTATCATGAGGTTCAGGAAGAAAGGCAAGCTGAGTCTGAGATTTATTGGCCCTTTTGAGGTGTTGCGACGTGTTCGGGAGGTTGCTTATGAGCTAGCCCTACCCCCAGCCTAGCAGGGGTGCATCTGGTGTTCCACGTCTCCATGCTCCGGATGTACCACGGTGACCCGACTCATGTTTTGGATTTCAGTTCAGTCCAATTGGACAAGGATCTGTCATATGTCGAGGAGACAGTAGCTATACTGGATAGGCAGGTCGGGAAGCTCAGGTCAAAGGATATTGCGTCAGTACAGGTTCAGTGGAGGGGTCAGCTAGTCGAGGAGGTGACTTGGGAGACCGAGCAGGATATGCGGAGTCAGTACCCTCATCTTTTCACAACTTCAGGTATGTTTCTATGCTCGTTCAAAGACGAACGATTTTCTTAAGAGGGGGAGGATGTAACGACCCGGTCGGTCGTTTTGAGAGTTAGCGCCTCGATCCCCTAATAACCGCTTCTCCCATTTCTATTTATGTTATTAGAACTTGTCAGAGCGTTGAGTGATGAAATCCGGGGTGATTTTGGACACATAGTCCATAAATGTGGAATTTAGCTTTATAAATCTGGACGTAGCTAGAGCTGTGTGATGACGGATCCGAAATGGAATTCCATTGACTCTGTTGGGTGATTTTGGGGTTAGGAGCGTGTTCGGAATGTGTTTTCGAGGCCGGTTATGGATTTAGGCTTGCATTGGCGAAAGTTAGAATTTTGGCGATTTCGGCCGATTGATGAGATTTTGATATCGGGATCGGAATGGAATTCCGAAAGCGACAACAGGTCCGTGATGTCATTTATGACCTGTGTGCAAAATTTGAGGTCATTCGGATGAGTTTAGACGTGTTTCGGCATCAGATGTGAATTCTAGAAATTTCCTAAGTTCTTAGGCTTGAATCTATGCATATTTTATGTTATGAGATATGTTTCTAAGGCTTGACCAAGTTTTAATGGGGTATTAGAGTTGGTTGGTAGTTTTGGTTGAGGTCTCGGGGGCCTCGGGTGTTCAACGGGTTAATTTTTTTTTGGTTTAGTCTTCAGCTGTTTTGCTGGTTTTTAGAGCAACAAGTAGTTACTTAGTGCGATCGCGTGTTGTGGGTCGCGACCACGTAGAAAAAATTTGGGCCCAGTCATTTTGGTCAGTACGACTGCGATCCGGGAGCTTTCCCCTTGTACTGCATTGCACATTTACTGTTGAGATATACGCTGTGCTGAGCCGAGGGCTCTCTATTTGTTATAAATTCTTCCAGTTTCCATTAATCCTGTTTATCATTGCTCATGTATGTTTCACTGTTTTATATTTATATTGTCTTGTTTTAAAAATTCAGTAGAGCCTCAACCTGACCTCGTCACTAATTGACTGGGGTTAGGCTTGGCACTTACGGAGTACCGAATGTGGAGTACTCACGCCCTTTCCTACGCATGTTTTTTCCATGTGCAGATCCAGTTACCACCACCAGTATCGTGGCTAGGAGTCGTTCCAGCAACTGCCAGGAGATCGCGAGGTAATTCTGCCCCGTCCGCAGAATCCCACGAGTCCCTTTCTACTCTAGTATAGGCATAGAGGACTTATGTACACTTCCACTATTTCATTGTATAGAGCTACATTTAGTACAGAGCTTGTGACTATCGTGAAATTCCGGGTTTTGGGAAGTAAAAGTGTACATGCTGAGCAGTTATGTTATATCTTCTGAAGTTCTTTTCTGTCTTTATTTTATTGATTCTATTATTTTCCACAAATTTTAGGCTTAACTAGTCGTAGAGACTAGGTGCCGTCACGATGCCTTTCGGAGGGCAAAACGGGTCGTGAAAAGTTTGTATCAGAGCGTCTAGGTTCATAGGAGTCACAGGTCACAAGCCGATTTATTAGAGTCTCACGGATCGGTGTGGAGATGTCCGTATCTATCTTCGAGAGGCTATGTAACTGTTAAGAACAATCAAATTCTTTGGAATTCCTTATCGTCCTAGTTACTGTCATCAAATTCTTAAACTCTATTCTATTCTTTCTTGCAGATGGTTCGTACCCGCACTGGGCGTACTGATGATCAGGGAGCTGAGCCCCCAGTCAGAGCCACCAGAGGTAGGGGCCGCGTTAGAGGACGAGCACGCGGTGCAACCCGAACACCGACTAGAGCAGAGGTAGAGGAGCCCCTAGCAGCTACAGTTGGAGGGGCACATGAGGTCCCTATTGTTACTCCAGACCTCCAGGAGACATTGGCTCAATTCTTGAGTGCCTTCAGTACTCTGTCTCAGGCGGGTCTACTCCCGATAGCTCCAGCTACATCCTAGGCCAGGGGAGGGACACAGACTCCAACAACCCATACTCCTGAGCAGAGGGTTCATATTGGGCAGGTTCCAGAGTATATTCCTATGCCCCCAGCAGCTCCAGCTCATCATGAGACTAGGATAGCTGTTCCTGAGGCAGAACAACTCCGACTTGAGAGGTACAAGAAGTACCACCCACCTGAGTTAAGTGGACTAGCTTCGGATGATGCCCTCGGTTTTCTTGAGGGGTGTCATCGCATTCTCCGCACTATGGGTATTATGGAGACTAGTGGGGTTTCTTTCACTGCTTTCCAGCCGAGGGCATCAACTTATCAGTGGTGGCGTGCTTTTGAGCTTAGTAGCCCGGACGAGGCAGCTTCACTTACTTGGGCTCAGTTTTCCGAGATGTTCTTACTTGAGTTTGTCCCTCAGAGCTTCAGGGATGCTTGGCGTGCGGAGTTTGAGCAGCTACGCCAGGGTGCCATGACTGTGTTAGAGTATGCAGTCCGTTTCAGTGATTTGGCTAGCTATGCGCCATCTTTGGTTGTCACTATTAGAGAGAGGGTTCGACGCTTTATTGAGGGACTCCACTCCAGTATTTAGACCAGCATGGCTAGAGAGCTGGAGACCGATATTACTTACCAGCAGGCCGTGAGTATTGCCTGGAGGATGGAGACTATGTTAGCCCGGGACAGGGAGGAGAGAGAGGCCAAGAGGTCTCGAGAGACTGGTCATTTTTCAGGAGCCCGTACACCGGCAGCACGCTATGGTAGGGTTTTTGTGATTCGTCCCGTTCATGCAGCTCTCCCAGCAGCCAGTGGTATTCCAGCTCCTCCTAGACTTGAGGAACCTTATTATGAACCACCAGTATCTCAGGCGCCTCCTTCTTGATGTGCTATCACAGGCCAATCCATCAGGCCAGATTAGAGTCAGCAGCGGCCGCCACGTCCTCCGAGGGGTTGCTTTGAGTGTGGTGACCCTCGTCATATGATCAGAGATTTCCCCAGAGCAAGGAGGGGTGCACCACCTCAGACTTATCAGGCTCCACGTCTTCCACCAAGTCCTCCAGCTATTCTTACAGCCCCAGCTGCTACCCCACCACCTCAGGCAGCTCGATGTGGAGGTCGGGGAGGTCGAGGTCGCCCTAGAGAGGGAGGCCAGGCCAGGTACTATGCTCTTTCGGCCTGATCCGAGGCCATTGCTTCAGATTCGGTCATCACGGGTATTGTTCCCGTTTGTCATAAAGATGCATCAATATTGTTTGACCCAGGTTCTACATATTCATATGTGTCTTCTTATTTTGCTTCACATCTGGGGATATCTCGGGATTCTTTGAGTTCCCCTATTTATGTTTCTACTCCGGTGGGAGATTTTCTTATTGTGGACCGCGTATATCGGTCATGTTTGATTGCTATCAGTGGTTTTGAGACCAGTGCTGATTTACTACTACTCAGTATGGTAGATTTTGATGTTATATTGGGTATGGACTGGCTATCTCCCTACTATGCTATTCTTGATTATCACGCCAAGACCGTGACGCTGGCTATGCTAGGATTTCCGAGGTTAGAGTGGAGAGGTTCGTTAGAGTATACTCCCCGCCGAGTCATTTCTTTTCTTAAGGCTCAGCGGATGGTCTATGTGAGAGATGTTAGTGCTGAGACCCCTACAGTTGAGTCAATTCCAGTTGTTAGGGAATATTCTGATGTATTTCCAGCTGATCTTCCGGGTATGCCGCCCGATAGAGACATTGATTTCGGCATTGACTTGTTGCCGGGCACTCAGCCCATTTCCATTCCTCCCTATCGCATGGCTCCTCCTGAGTTGAAGGAGCAGTTGTAGGATTTGCTTGAAAAGGGATTCATCAGGCCCAATGTATCACCTTGGGGGTGCTCCGGTGTTATTTGTGAAGAAAAAGGATGGCTCGATACGTATGTGTATTGACTACCGGCAGCTGAATAAGGTGACAGTGAAGAATAGGTACCCATTGCCTCGCATTGATGATTTATTTGACCAGTTACAGGGTTCTAGGGTGTACTCCAAGATTGATCTACGTTAGGGTTATCATCCGTTGAAGATTCGGGAACCGGATATCCCGAAGACTGCCTTCAGGACCATATATGGTCACTATGAGTTCCTTGTTATGTCATTTGGGCTGACCAATGCCCCAACAACCTTCATGCATCTGATGCATAGAATATTTTAGCCTTATCTTGATACTTTTGTCATTGTGTTCATTGATGACATTCTGGTATATTCTCGGTCCAAGGAGGACCATGAGCAGCACTTGAGGACAGTGCTTCAGACATTGAGAGAGAAGAAGTTGTACGCCAAGTTTTCTAAGAGTAAATTTTGGCCTGATTCCGTGGCATTCCTAGTCCATGTGGTGTCTTCAGATGGGATCAATATAGATCCGAAGAAGGTGGAGACGGTACAGAGTTTTCCCAGACCATCCTCAGCTACTGAGATCCGCAGTTTCCTCAGTTTGGCTTGGTATTATCGCTATTTTGTGGAGGGATTTTCATCCATTTCAGCACCTATGACCAGACTGACCCAGAAGGTTGCACCTATTATATGGACTGAGAAGTGTGAGGAGAGCTTTCAGAAGCTCAAGATAGCCCTGAGTACAACTCCTGTGTTAGTTTTTCCTACCGATTTTGGGTCCCATACAGTCTATTGTGATGCTTCGAGGATTGGCCTGGGAGCGGTGTTGATGCAGGATGGTAGGGTAATTTCCTACGCGTCCAGACAGTTGAAGGTTCATGAGAAAAACTACCCTGTTCATGATCTCGAGTTGGCAGCGATTGTTCACGCCCTGAAGATATGGCGTCATTATTTATATGGTGTTCCCTGTGAGATATTCACGGATCACCGGAGTTTGCAGCACATATTCAGGCAGAAGGATCTAAATTTGCGCCAGCGTAGGTGGTTGGAGTTGCTAAAGGACTATGACATCACTATATTATACCACCCGAGAAAGGCTAATGTGGTGGCCGATGCCTTGAGTCGCCGGGCGGAGAGTTTGGGGACTTTGGCATACCTTCATGCAGTTGAGAGGCCTCTAGCCTTAGATGTTCAGTCCTTAGCCAGTCAGTTCGTGAGATTGGATCTTTCTGAACCTTGCCGGGTATTAGCTTATGTGGTTGCTCGATCTTCCCTTTATGACCATATCAGAGAGCGCCATTATGATGATCACCACCTTTTGGTTCTTCAAGATAGAATCCGGCGGGGTGATACCAGGGATGTGACTATAGGAGATGAGGGTGTGATGCGGATTCAGGGTCGGATCTGTGTGCCCAATGTGGATGGGCTTCGGGAGTTGATTCTTGAGGAGGCACATAGTTCGCGGTATTCCATCCATCCAGGTACCGCGAAGATGTACCAGGATTTGAGACAACACTATTGGTGGCGAAGGATGAAAAAAGATATAGCGGAGTTTTTAGCCAAGTGTCTCAACTGTCAGCAAGTCAAATGTGAGCATCAGAGACCGGGAGGGTTAGTTCAGCAGATTCAGCTTCCAGAGTGGAAGTGGGAGCGGATCACCATGGACTTTGTGGTTGGACTTCCTCGGACTTTGAGGAAGCATGATGCTATTTGGGTGATTGTGGATTGGGCTGACCAAATCAACCCATTTCATTCCAGTACTGACTACATATTCATCGGAGAGGTTGGCTGAGATTTATATCAGAGAGATTGTTCGCCTCCACGATATTTCAGTATCTATCATTTCAAACAGAGGTACACAGTTCACTTCATAATTCTGGAGAGCCGTTCAGCAGGAGTTAGGCACCAGGGTAGAGTTGAGCACAACTTTTCACCCTCAGGCAGACGGGCAATCCGAGCGCACGATTCAGATACTCGAGGATATGCTTCGTGCCTGTGTGATAGATTTTGGAGGGTCATGGGATAGATACTTGCCTCTTCCAGAGTTTGCTTATAATAACAGCTACCAGTCAACATTCAGATGGCACCGTATGAAGCTTTTTATTGTAGGCGGTAGGTCTCCCGTGGGATGGTTTGAGCCGGGCGAGGCCAGATTATTTGGTATAGACTCGGTTCAGGATGCCCTGGACAAGGTGAAGGTGATTCAGGAGAAACTTCGCACAGATCAGTCCAGGAAGAAGAGCTATACGAACCAGAAGCTTCGTGACTTGGTATTTGTGGCTGGTGATCGGGTTTTGCTTCGGGTTTCGCCTATGAAGGGCGCCATAAGGTTCGGGAAGAAAGGAAAGCTGAGTCTGAGATTTATTGGCCCTTTTGAGGTGTTGCGACGTGTTGGGGAGGTTTCTTATGAGCTATCCCTTCCCCCTAGCGTAGCAGGGGTTCATCTGGTGTTCCACGTCTCCATGCTTCGGAAGTATCACGATGAACCTCCTCATGTTTTGGATTTCAGTTCAGTCCAGTTGGACAAGGATCTGTCATATGTTGAGGAGCCAGTAGCTATATTGGATAGGTAGGTCAGGAAGCTTAGGTCAAAGGATATTGCATCAGTAAAGGTTCAGTGGAGGGTTCAGTAGTCGAGGAGGCAACTTGGGAGACCGAGCAGGATATGCGGAGTCAGTACCCTCATCTTTTCACAGCTTCAGGTATGTTTCTATGCTCGTTCGAGGACGAACAATTTTCCTAAGAGGGGGAGTATGTAACGACCCGGTTGGCTACTTTGAGAGTTAGCGTCCCGATCCCCTAATAACCGCTTCTCCCATGTCTATTTATGTTATTAGAACTTGTCAGAGCGTTGAGTGATGAAATCCGAGGTGATTTTGGACACATAGTCCATAAATGTGGAATTTAGCTTTAGGAATCTGGCCGTAGCTAGAGCTATGTGAAGACGGATCCGGAAGAGAATTTTGTCGACTCCGTTAGCTCTGTTGGGTGATTTCGGGGTTAGGAGCGTGTTTGGAATGTGTTTTCGAGGCCGGTTGTTGACTTAGGCTTGAATTGGTGAAAGTTAGAATTTCGGCGTTTTCGGCCGATAGAATAGATTTTGATATCGGGCTCGGAATGAAATTCTGAAAGTGACAGCAAGTCCGTAATGTCATTTATGACATGTGTGCAAAATTTGAGGTCATTCAGATGAGTTTAGACGTGTTTCAGCATCAGATGTGAATTCTAGAAATTTCCTAAGTTCTTAGGCTTGAATCTATGCATATTTGATGTTATGAGATGTGTTTTTAAGGCTCGACCAAGTTTGAATGGGGTATCAGAGTTGGTTGGTAGTTTTGGTTGAGGTCTTTGGGGCCTCGGGTGTGTTTCGGGTATCACGTGTTGTGGGCCGCGATCGCGTGGAACAAATTTGGGCCCAGTCATTTTTGTTAGTGCGACCGCAGCAGTGGAGACACGACCGCATAAGGTCAGTGGGCCGGGCAGGGGAAGATTCATTTTGTGCGTTCACGTGGGCCTTAGATGCAAACGCATAGGGTCCAGTCCAGGAAAGGTCCGCGAATGCAGCTTGATGAGTGAGACCGCACTGTGTTCCAGCTATAGGAGGGTGTGGCTTAGCCTATGCGATCGCATCTCTATGAGCGTGATCGCACATCACAATTTAGGCCTGGGCAGAATATTAAACCCATTTCGAGGGTTTAAGCCTATTCTCACCATTTTCGAATTTTGGAGCTCGGGAAGGGCGATTTTTGAAGACTTTTGCACCTGGGTAATTTGGGTAAGTGATTTCCATCCATTGTAGATCAAATTCCATGATTCCAATCTTGAATTCAACATTTAATTTCGAAATTTGTGGGTAGAAAGTGGGAAAAATGGGATGAACTTCATAGACCTAATTGTTGAGTTTTGCTTTGGTGTTTGACCTCCGATTTGAGAGATTCTTATATGGTTAGAATCGTGAGTGAATGGGGTTAGAAAAATGTGATTTTTACCCGATTTCGAGACGTGGGCCCGGGGGACTTTTGGGCGAATTTCCTAATTTCGCATATTAGCTTAGAAATAATTAGCTATTTATTTCCCTTGAAGTGTTATTTACATTACGTAATCGAATTTACTAGATTTGGGCCACCTGGAGTTGGATACTCGTGGAAAGAGCATGGTATTGAGTTGATTAACGCAGTCAAGGTAAGTGGCTTGCCTAACTCTGTTATGGGGACTTTCCCTTAGGCATTTTTATACTAATTTTGTTACGTGGACGCCGTGTACGTGAGGTGACGAGTGCGTACATGGGTCATTGTTGCTAAAATCCTATTTTTACTTCCATGAAATCATTCATTTTCATTCATATATTATTGTTTCCTATCTTAATTGAGTAGATAGCTTAAGAGTAAGCATGCCTACCTGTTCTTACTTTATTTTCACTTATTTGCTACTAGTCGCACCATGCTTAGGTAGCTTCACTCTATTCTTGCATGTTGTTTTCCTGGACTGTTAATTAAGCCATAATTGACATACTTCTGCTTTGCATATTTAAATTGGGACTACGGACCGGATCAGGGAGCTTTCCCTCTGTACTGCATTTCATATTTAAATTGGGACTACAGACCGAGATCCGGGAGCTTTCCCTATGTACTAAAATGCATATTTAAATTGGGACTATGGACAGAGATCCGGGAGCTTTCCCCCTGGTCTGCATAGCATATTTAAATTGGGACTACAGGCTACGATCTGGGAGCTTTCCCCTTGTACTGCATTGCACATTTACTGTTGAGATATGTGCTGTGCTGAGCCGAGGGCTCTCTATTTGTTATAAATTCTTCCAGTTTCTATTAATCCTGTTTATCATTGCTCATGTATGTTTCACTGTTTTATATTTATATTATCTTGTTTTAAAAATTCAGTAGAGCCTCAACCTGACCTCGTCACTACTTAACTGGGGTTAGGCTTGGCACTTACGGAGTAACGAATGTGGAGTACTCACGCCCTTTCCTGCGCATGTTTTTCCCATTTGCAGATCCAGGTACCACCACCAGTATCGTGGCTAGGAGTCGTTCCAGCGGCTTCCAGGAGACCGCGAGGTAATTCTGCCGCGTCCGCAGAATCCCACGAGTCCCATTCTACTCTAGTATAGGCATAGAGGACTTATGTACACTTCCACTATTTCATTGTATAGAGCTACATTTAGTACAGAGTTTGTGACTATCATGACATTCCGGGTTTTGGGAAGTAAAAGTGTACGTGCTGAGCAGTTATGTTATATCTTCTGGAGTTCTTTTCTGTCTTTATTTTATTGATTCTATTATTTTCCGCAAATTTTAGGCTTAACTAGTCGTAGAGATTAGGTGCCGTCATGATACCTTTCGGAGGGCAAAACGGGTCGTGAAAAAATTACTTTTTGTACAATATGGGCGTCCCTTCATGAATTGCCTACAAAATATACTCAAAAAAATTGGAAGCACAATTGGTACAGTCCTAAAAATTGACAGTTATACGGCACACAAAACACGGGGAAGGTACGCCAAACTATGTATCTTAGCACCACTGGGTAAGCCTCAACCTGAGAATGTTACGATTGGCAAGCATCTATAGGAAATACACTATGAAGACATAAAACCACTGTGCACATCGTGCGGATGCCTGGGCCACAGTCACTATCAATGCCCACAACGAAGAGCTACCCAACAGATGGAGCAGTGAACCTCAGAAGCAAGCATCCTAAGACCAGTGGAAAACACACTTACACAAACTAGAGGTATGCTACTAACAATGCTTCAAAACTAGATGTAGATGGAAAACAAAGAGACGAAGGGAAAACTGAAAATTCTGAAAACACCAGGAAAGAAAAAGCAAAAGAAAAAGAATTAAAAAGGAGAAGAAAAAGAAATCAAAAAAAGTGAAATTAGAATAGAGGAAGAAACGGAAGAAAAAAATGGGAAAAGGCAATGATTACATCAGAAAGTGATGTTACTAGACATACCAACTTTACGTTGGAAACAAGAAAAAGGGTTTTCTTTTGAGTCCACTAAAGAAATAAATGACTCCTCAGGCATCAAAAGGATATCTACAGTTACTCATAATAACAAGTTTGCCATCTTAAACGATCATGTGTGGTAACTTCAAAAAAAAAATAAAAAAATCTTACCAATCCAAATCACCAGCAAAAGTATCTGTTACACACTCTCATTTTCAGTTCACATCAACTTGCACCTACAATACCAACGGAAGAAAACCGTCCTAAGATAAAACCCATAAATCGAAAAACACCTGAAACTATAGAAACCACCTTTTCCCACCACTTTTTCCCGGGCCCCACCAAACATCACCCCAAACGAATAGCCCCCAGAACCCCAACTGCCGAATCTACCCCCACTTTTGGCCAATAAACATAAATCTATTCCCATCACATTTAATGGGCTGACTCCTACCCTTCTGCCTACTCCTAAACATATCACTACCACTCATTCCTCTTCTATCACCCTGAACCCAACCCCTACTTCCAAACACAAGACACCATGTTACCTCCCCCCTCCCCCATTATAACCTCTCTGAAGGAATGCACTCTGACCACTGTCCCGTTATCATGAATCTAACAAACCCTATAGGAAAACTAGACCATGTATTTCGCTTTGAAACAATATGGCTAAGCTACCCTGACTTTAACAGTATTGTCAATTATCACTGGTCAAACAATATTAACTACAGGAATGCCATATCATCCTTCACGAAACATGTCGAGTCTTGGAACAAGAGCAGTTTTGGAAATATTTTTAAAATGAAACAAATCTTACAAAATAGAATATTAGGTATCCAAAGTATGCATCATACTCACAAAAGAGACTTCCACATAGATCTTGAGAAACAACTCATATGTGAATATAATGGAATCCGAAAAAAACCAAGAGGCTTTTTGGAAATTAAAATCTAGAGTTCAATGGCTAAATAATGGTGATGCCAATACTAAATTCTTCCACATTTCGGCATACAACGAAGCAGTAAAAACAGAATCCTAGGGCTAAAATACTCAGTAGGCAACTGGACTTTTGACCTACAAAACATACGAAGCATTATCTTAAAACACTTTAAAGACATCTACACTATTGAATCACCCTTTTGTTCTAACATGTTACCCATAATCCAAGCACTCTCAATATTCTCAGCAATAGTAGTAAAGAGTTCCTTAGTAGAGACCTAAATACACTTGAAATAAACAAAGAAATAAAAACTTTTAAGCCACTCAAAGCATCCGATCCATATGGTATTCACCCGATTTTCTTTCAAAAATATTGGATGGACACATGTCCCTCTATAACGACCCGGCCGGTCGTTTCGAGAGTTATAGCCCCGTTTCCCCATTTATGCTTACTTTTGTGTTCTTCGGCTTTACTTTATCGTATCATGTTGGTTGGTTCGGGTCCGGAGTGGTTTTGGAGTGGAATGAGACACTTAGTCTCCTATTTAGAAGCTTAAGTTGGTGTCACGACTCGATTTACCCTCCGAAAGGCGTCGTGACGGCACCTAGTCTCTACGACTAGGTAAGCCTAAATTTGCAGATGAAACTTAGTTAAATACAATAAAAGTAAAGGCAGAAAAGAAAAGTCTAGATAAGCATAACATCGCCGCTCGGCATGTACAATATATATACCCCAAGACCCGGATTGTCACAACACAGTCACAAGCTTCTATACTATTATAGCTCTATACAAATCCGAAAAAGAAAATACATACTATGTGTCTATAAGATGGAATGGAAAGTGACTCGGAGGATTCTGCGGACGCTTACAGTCTCCTCGATGAAGCTGCAACAAACACTAGCCACGTGGCTGAGAACTCGAACCTGCATCTGCACACAAAAAACATGTGCAGGGAAGGGCATGAGTACACCACAATTGATACCAGTAAGTGCCAAGCCTAACCCCACTCAAGTAGTGACGAGATCAGGTTAAGGCTCCACTGGATTTATAAATAAAACAGTTTAAATAGTACGGAAGAAAGATAAGTTCTAAAGTAGTCAGTTAACAGAATAGTCTGAAATAAAACATTAAAATGGAGCCCTCGGCTCAACACAAAGTATATCACAAAGTGGAATCTCCCGGGATACCGTCTCATAGTTCCAAATGATTATGCGGTACAAGGGGATCTCCCGGAATACGTCCGTAGTACCAAAATAATTATGCAGTACAGGGGGATCTCCCGAAATACATCCGTAGTTCCAAAGTAAATGTGCAGTACAAAGGGATCTCCCAGATACGTCCGTAGTCCCAAAGTAAATATGCAATATAGGGGGATCTCCCAGAATACGTCCGTAGTCCCAATTTAAATATGCTATGCAGGATGAATGACAAGCATAACATCGAATTTACACAGTTTATACTAATAACAAATAAGGTAGAAAAGGGATTGACGAAGAATGGCGCACAGAAAAAAATCAAGTAGGCAATTAAGCACGTAAGCATGCTTTCCTAATCTAAACTAAACAATATACCATATGAGAGCAAGTTCGTAGAAGAGAAAACAATTTATGTTTTAGTAAGGGAAAAATGAGATTTTTAAAATAAAGGCCCATGTACGTACTCGTCACCTCACTTACACGGTTCCCCACAATATTTAGCATCAAATATCCTAAAGGGGAATTCCTTAACACAAAGTTAGGCAAGCCACTTACCTCGACTGCTCAACTCAACCCGAGATCACGTTCTTGCCACGAGTACCCGACTCCACATGTCCCAAATCTACTCAATTCAATTGCATAATGTAATATAACTTTAAGAAATTAATCTAACTAATAAATTCAAAGCTAATACACGAATTTAGGAAAAATGCCGAAAAAGTCCCTCGGGCCCACGTCTCAAAATTGGGCAAAAGTTACAAATTCCGGACACCTGTTCACTCACGAGTCTAACCATACAAAAATTACTCGAATCGGATACCAAAATCTCGATCAAAACTCAAAAATTCAGTCTAAGAACATTATCCCAATTTTCACCCCAAATTCGAAATTAAAGGATGAATTTAAGCATAGATTTGTGGAATTTAGTCAAAATCGAGTATGAATTACTTACCCAAATCGCCCAGGTGAAAATATCTTAAAAAATCTCCAATCCCCGAGCTCCCAAGTTCAAAATATGAATTTTTGCTTAAACCCTCAATTTTGGGTTTTAAATTCTGCCCAGGCACACACACTCAGTGTGATCGTGTAAATCGAAATGCGATCGCGTAGAGTAAAACACACGCACCCTCAGAATGCACTATGCAAATGCGTGAAGGACCTACACAAACGCGATGCCTTACGTACTTAGACCTACGCAATCGCGAAAGAACTCATGCGGCCGCGTAAGGAACGCTCCCATCCACTGCTGCCTCCTCTCTCCTATGCGAACGCGGCCTTGCCCCACACATTCACGATTCTACTGATGATACACATACGCGTTCGCACTCCTGATCATGGAAACGCCAAGAACAAACTCTTCCCCAGGTCCATCTAGCCTACGTGATCGCGGTGCCCTTTACGCGATCGCATAGAAGGACACGAACACCAGCAAAATCTGATCTCTTCTATGTCCAAAAATTAGTCCGTTGAGTATCCGAAACACACCCGAGGCCCCCGGGACCTCAACCAAACCTACCAACCGGTCCTAACCTCATTTGAACTCATTCGAGCCTTAAAACCACATAACATAACACCAAAAACGAGAATTATACATGGATTCAAGTCTAAGAACTTAGGAATTTTCCAAAATCTACAACCGAAGCCGAAACATGTCAAAACTAGTCCGAATGAATTCAAATTTTACACATAGGTCATAAATGATACTATGGACCTACTGCCACTTTCGGAATCCCATTCTGAGCGCGATATCAAAATTTCACCTATCGGCCGAAATTGCCAAAATTCCAACTTTCGCCAATTCAAGCCTAAATCTACTACAGACCTTTAAAACACATTCCAGATGCTCTTCTAACCCCGAAATCAATCAACGAAGCTAATAGAGTTGACATAATTCCATTCCGAATCCGTCTTCACACAGTTCCAACTACGGTTTGAATTCTAAATCTTAAACTCATAATTAGGGACTATGCGTCCCAACACTCTATGAATTCCACACTAATCACTATGGAAAGACCCAAAAGCAGAAACAAATGTGTGGAAAGCAGTTATTAGGGGATCGAGGTGCTAACTCTCAAAATAACTGACCGTGTCGTTATAGTTGGAAAAGTCAATCGGATGTTGACTTAAGTGTAAACAATATCGAATTTTAATTTCGATGGTTCTGTTAGCTCCGTTTGGTGATTTTGGACTTAGGAGATCATCCAGAATGTGTTTTGGACGTCTGTAGTAGAATTAGGCTTGAATTGGCGAAAGTTGGAATTTTAGAAAGTTTGATCGGGGAGTTGACTTTTTGATATATGGGTCAGAATCCAGTTATGAAATTTTCATAGCTTTGTTATGCCATTTATGAATTGTGTGCAAAATTTGAGGTCAATTGGACTTGAATTGATAGGTTTCGGCATCGAATGTAGAAGTTAGAAGTTCTTAGTTTCATTAAGCTTGAATCCGTGTGTAATTTGATGTTTTGATGATGTTTTGAGTGATTTGAAGGTTCGACTAAGTTTGTATGATGTTTTGGGACTTGATGGTATATTTGGTTGAGGTACGGGGGGCCTCGGGTGAGTTTCGGGTGGTTAACAGATCATTTTTGGACTTCGATTGATGGTTGATATCTGCTGGTGTGAGTTTTCTAGTTTTTCTGCATCTATCAAAATCGAGGTGGTCAAAATCGAGGTGGTTCATAACCGAGGTGGTTCAAAATCGAGGTGGTTCATAACCGAGGTGGTTCATAACCGAGGTGGTTCAAAATCAAGGTGGTTCATAACCGAGGTGGTTCATAATCGAGGTGGTTCATAACCGAGGGGTCATGATCGAGGGAAGGATAGAGGCAATGGTCGAAGGAAAGATCGAGTCCATGACCGAGGGTAGACCGGGGGCAGCATGGACAGAAACTTTAAGTTATAAAATAAGGGGACTTCATCTCATTTTCCATTTTTGACGAATTGGAGCTTGGGTGGAGGCTATTCTTGAGAGATTTTTTCAAGGAAAATATTGGGGTAAGTGATTCTTACTTAGTTTTGGCTAAATCCCATGATTATGTCTTCAATTTCATCATCTAATTTGTGATTTTGGATGAAAAAATTGGGAAAAAGAGGAAGTGCTCTTGAGATGGATTTTTGAGGTTTTGAATGAGATCTTGTTTTCGGATTTGAGTAAATTTGGTATGGTTAGACTCGTGAATGAATGGACTTTCTAGTTTTGTGATTTTTGTTGGATTTCGAGACGTGGGCCCGTGTGATGACCCAAAGGGCCATTTTATAAAATAAGGCTCCATTCTAGGCTCATTAGCCTTAAAAATATTAATTTTAGTACCTTGATTTGCGTGCGTAGTCCGGGCGTGAAACCGGAAAGCTTTTATGTGAAAATATGAGAAATAGTAAATTTTGAAATTTAAAACATGGTTTTAGTTGACTTTGTTCAACATTTTTAGTAAACGGACCTGGATCTGTGTTCCGACGATTCCGGGAGGTCCACAGTAAAATATGGGACTTGGGCGTGCCCGGAACTGAATTCCGAGGTCCCTAGCCTTAGAAATCAATTTTTGAAAGAAATTATTTTGCTGGCTTTTTAATTAAATAAAGAAATGAATTAATGTTTAAAACCATTGGTATCGGGCCCATATTTTGGTTCTGGAGCTCGATGCATGTTTATTATGATGTTTACATCCTATATGTGAAATTTGGTAAGAATCGGAGTTGATTTGACGTGATTCGGACGTTCGGTTGAGAAATAGTGAAAGTTGAGTGTTCTTGAGAAAAATGATGAGTTTTGAGGTTAAATCCATAGTTTTAAATGTTATTTTCATGATTTGATCGCACGAGTAAGTCCGTATGATATTTTTAGACTTGCGTTCATGTTTGATTTAGAGCTTCGAGGGCTCGGGTGAGTTTCGGATAGGCTACATGATGTTTTACAATTAGAAATCTCTGCTGTTTTTGCTGTTTTCTGGTGCACTGACAAATTGACCTTCGCGTTCGCGAAGCTTCTCTTGCGAACGCGGAGAGTAAAAATGTCTGAGGGAGAAATCCTTCTTCAAGAATGCGAGGAGTTGGACGCGAACACGAACGCGAAGCACTGGGGGTAGTACCCTTCGTGAACGCGCTAACCCCATCGCGAACGCGATGTACAAATGGACCTAGGGGAGGGGGAGCCTACTTGCTCTATGCGAACGCGGCCACCTGGTCGCGAACGCGAAGGCCACTGGGCCTAGTTCTACGCGAACGCGTTCCAAGCCTCGTGAACGTGAAGGTCATTGGGCTTGACCCATCACGAACGCGGCAGGCCCATCGCGAATGCGATGAAGGCCTGCCCAGTCATATAAAGTCAGATTTTTAAAATGGGCAGAACCTATTTTTCACCAATTTTCGAACTACAAATACCTAGAGGGGATTTTCTTCACACAAATTCATCCCAAAGGTGTTGGTAATCAATCCTAAACTCTTCTATTTCAATTACCCAATGTTTTTCATCACTTTTCAATCCAAAATCAAGAATTTTCATGGTAAAAATTGAGGGTTCGGGTAGAATTAGGGAATTTTGTAAAAATAGGATTTTGACCTCGAATTGAGTCGTATTTTGAAACTAATTGCATATTCGGGCTCGGGGTGAATGGATAAACGAAATTTGGTCTGAACCCCGAGTTTGGACCAAGTGGGCCCGGGATCGGGTTTTAACTTTTTTTTAGAAAACTTAGGAAAACAATGATTTTTCAGTAAAGTTAGTTCCTTTAGCATAAATTAATGATATTAAAATAATTATGATTAGATTCGAGCGGGTTGGAGGCAAATTTGAAAGGAAAAGCGGTAATTGAGCAGTGAGAGGCCTGCGAATTTGAGGTAAGTGCTTGGTTTAACCTTGACTCGAGGGAATTGGAATCCCCACTTAAATGCTATGTGAATTTGCATGTGTGTGGTGTATAGGTGAGGTGACGAGTATCTATGCACCACTAAATTATTGTTGAACATGGTCCCTTCCCCGTTTCTAATATTTGCTTCCGGGCTTAATTGTTTCATGATCATTGATGTTTATATGTCCACTTGGATTCATTAACTTATTGTTAAGTATTTTTTCAAGTATTTTGGACAGGTGGGATCGGGCTGCACACCGCAACAAGAGAAATAAAGGTGATATATATAGGGAGGAGCAATAAGGGTGGACATGTGGGAGCGGGTTGCGCGCTGCAACAAGGAGCGATAATGGTGAATATTTATGTTTTAATGGTTTTCAAAAATAAGGATTTGGAAAACTCCAATTTTATTAAAAAGGTTTTCATACTCTGGTTTTTATTGTGATTTAAATTGAAACTTGAAAATTTTGAAGAGTTGATTATAATTGATATCTGAAAAGAGTTATCCGAGTTGTTTTTATTTACTATTTCAAGTTACTGGTTATCGAGTTTATTATTATTGTTTCTTTTCTTGCTTTTATTTTATATATTGTTCACATGTTATATTGTTAATGACCCGCCGTAGCCTCGTCACTACTTCGTCGAGGTTAGGCTCGGCACTTACTCAGTACGTGAGGCCGGTTGTACTGATACTACACTCTGCACTCTTTTGTGCAGATCCAGGTACCGGCCAGCGTTAGGAGATCTTAGTAGCTGAGCATTTTCGTTCGGAGATATGAGGTAGATCTGTTGGCGTCCGCAGATTCCGGGAGTCTTCTCTTTATTTTATAGACGCTGTTTTATTTCTTTCAGAACAGAGATATATTCTTTCAGCCTATTATTTATAGTATTCTTAGTAGTTCGTGAATTGTGACACCAGACCCTGGGGTAGTTTTGTAGTTACATATTTACTTCGTGGTTCGACTAAATTATTGATCTTTTTTATTAATGGAATTCTTTAGTGGAAAATATTAGATTCAGTATTTATTTTTAAATTGTTCTATTATGTATAAGTGAACTTTAAAAGTAAATGGTTAGTAATTTCTAACATCGGCTTGCCTAGCGAGTATTGTGTTAGGCGCCATCACGATCCCGTGAGTTGGGAATTTGGGTCGTAACAGCCTGGGGGCCAAGTTTGAGCCAAATTCGGGATCTTTGGTATAATTTGATAATTTTCATGTGGAATTATTCCTTTAGTGTATATTGATGATAATATACTGATTTTGGTTAGATTCAGAGCATTTGGAGGCTGAGTCAAGAGGCAAGGGCATCGCGGGTTAGAGTTTTGTCCGGTTTGAGGTAAGTAATGATTGTAAATCTAGTCCTGAGGCTATGAAACCCCAGATTTCACATTGTTTTACTATTTTGAAGTGGAGCACATGCTAGATGAAGAGCGTGTGGCTCGCACCGTTGGAGATTATGACTTGGTCCATCCCGTAGCAACTATTAAGTTACGTATTTGACTGGAAACTATATGATATTTTGTGTTTTAGAAAGTATTACTATGTTTTGGGCTGAACGCCATATTTGAGCCTCATGCCAAGTTGTTTGGACCCTTAGGGGCTTTTTACTACTGTTTCCTCATTATTTTGATTTAAGATCTGTACTCAGTCATGCTATGTTTTACTTATTTCATAACTCAGCCTTATTTACTCCGTTTTGATGCATAAAATGATATCTTGGGCTGAGCACCCTGTTTTATTGATATCCTGAGTGGCTTGAGAGGTTTCTCACTGAGTGAGGCCGAGGGCTGTGTTGTGAGGGTATCATGGGATCGGGCTGCGCGCCGCAACATGTTGTACTGATTTATGATATATAATAGGCCTAGGGTGCCGCAACATGTTGTACTGATTTATGATATATGAGAGGCCTAGGGTCTGATTGATTATGCCATGAGATGGATTGTTATAGAGCTTGGGCTGTAGGAGCCCCTCCGAAGCCTGTACACCCCCAGTGAGCGCGGGTACCCTGAGTGAGTGATATGATGTTGCCCCAGGGGCTGTTCTTGATTCATGATGTGCTCGAGGGGCTGATTACGAGTGGTTGTGAGGTTGCCCGAGTACTGATTCTGAGTGATATTATGCTCAAGGGCAGTTTATGATACATGTTTTTCCCGAAGGGCTATTTATGATTATATCTCTTTTACTCTAAACTTTATTGAAACTCTTTTGAAACTGTTGGAAAAACATCTTCAAATGTTTTTGTTTACTGAAACTTGGTTTTAAGCGAGAGGACTTGACTTATATACTCTTATGAATACTTACTGTGATTTCATGACGTGGATTTATGTGTTTCTTACTTCTCAGCCTTTATTTACTTTTGTTACTTATTGAGTTGGCGTACTCACGTTACTCCCTACACCTTGTGTGCAGATCCAGACGTTTCTGGACCATGTATCGGGTGTTGATTATTCAGTTATAGATCCATCGGAGTTAGCAAGGTAGCTGCCTGGCGATAGCAGCCCTGCTTTCCTCCCTCTTTATCTTCCCTTAGTTGTTTTCAGTTATTTCCAGACTATGTTGGTCTTGATATTGTCAGACAGTTGTAGTAGATTCTCATGACTAGTGACACCCTGATGTCGGGCTTTTTTTTCCGCACTTTTATTTTGATATGAACTTCTTAACACATGCTCACAAGCTTTCCTAGTACCACGATAGGCCCATCACAACATGGTTATTTTTTGGGTCATGACACCCTCGATCGTTAACACATTCTCACAAGCTTCACAAACCTTCACAATTGACCCTGAGATAAACAAGACATATTTCTCCAATCCTTAAAATAAAAAACCCACAACACATCTCCCATTATCGAGCTATTAGTCTTTTTAATACGATCTAAAAGACAATTACAAAAATCATTGTGAATAGGATACGACCTTTTCCTAACAAAATAATCAGCCCTACTCAGTGCAGTTTCATCCCTGGTCGGCGGGCTATTAATAATGCTATTATAGTGCAGGAAGAAATTCACTCTTTCAAAAAGAATTCAAGTGGTAAAGGGAAAATGATGCTTAAATTAGACTTAGAAAAAACATTTGATCGCATGAAATGGTCCTTTATTAGAAATTCCCTACATGCCTTAAGCTTCCCTGACAAATTGATTAATCTAATTATGAAATGCATCTCAACATCATCTACTTCTATAAAAGCCAATGGCCAACCAACATAATTCTTTGAACCCTCTCGTGGAATATACCAAGGAGACCCATTATCCCCTTATCACGACCCAAACCGATGGGTCGCGACGGGCAGCCGGTACCTTACTCAACCGAGTATCAATATAACGTATCTTTTTTAACACTCATATGGTACCTTTAATTACCCCGATTCCTATTTGAATATTTCTCCAACATTATAATGTCATAACTGCGGCTGAATTCACTATACTGGGTTTTACTAGATTTATCTTGCACGACCTGTTGATTTGTCTGTATCCTCTTGGCTAGCCATAACTAGGCTCTTCCTGAATCAACTACTAACTACTCGTTGGCCCACTCTCATATCAATATTCCAGATAATCTTTCTTAGGTTATTTCCTTTGTCATAATTTACGTCTCGCACTGGCTTCTTATCTATCAATAACATCTCGGGCAGGAACCCTTACTTCCTTTCCTTGACGTCGTGTTTTCCTAATGTTCTGGAATCGTAGCATATCTGTAATATTTGGATAAGTGAAATCTCATTCCTTTCTCATTCTTATCGCATTCTTCCTTTACCACTCCATAGTTACTAGAACCACTTAATTCTGACTTAACGCCACATCACTTCATATTTCCCTCTTTAGGGGAGTATTAAGATTTAGCGCTACGACGATCTACCTATAGATGTTTTACCTCTTCATCATTGGCGTCCTTGCCTATCATCGATGACCCTTACTCGCCTTGCATTAATCCTTTTCTATCAAGGATAACAAAATTCCTTACTCACAAGGGTGACACTTAGTATAATTGGAACATACAGTCCCTTAAGTTTAACTTTGCTCACATTGCTTGCTTTAGGGAAGCGTCTTCCTGAATGACCATTCTCCGAATTTCTTATGAATCTTCTTCTATTGTCCATTCTATTATCACCGGAATGGAATCTAAAATTCTCATGATACCGACTATTATCAACTCACTCAGTCCCTATTTCATGTTTAGTTTATCTTGTTCCCCAGCCCATACTGATTTCTATTACTCTAGAGTCTAACTCTTCCTTCTGGTAGTCGCATTGGAGTCACGAGATTATTTCTCGAAATGAAGATATGACTTTATGGCCTATATTCTTTTTTTGTCTCAAGGCCTGTCACCTCTCGTCTTTTCATTTACTTGACTATAGACTCTGTAATAAATATTCAGATAGGAATCAGGGTAATTAAAGGTACCATATGAGTGTTACAAAAAGATACGTTATGTTGGTAATCAGTTGAGTAAGGTACCGGGTGCCCATCGCGGCCCATCGGTTTGGGTCGTGACACCCCTACCTCTTCATCATCTGTATGCAATCATCAATTACTAGATACATTGATCATGTTGTAGACATTTGTCAATGGAAACCTATCAAAATTAGTCAAACAGGCTCACTCATGTCCCAGCTACTATTCGCAGATGACCTTATCCTATTCTCTGAGGCAAATACAACTAGTGCTTCTTCGATAATAAATATATTCAACTCTATCACCCAACAATCTGGCCAGCGGATAAACTTCAGAAAATCAAAAATCCTCTTCTCAAGGATTGTAGATAGAAATACTCAGAGCACACTCTCCATAATGCTTAACATTAAGGTAACTAATAATGTAGGGAAGTATCTTGACTTCCCAATCACTAATCTACAACCAAAAATCTCTGAATATCATTTCATACAAGAGTTAAGGGCTGGAAAGAAAAGTTCCTAACCCAACCAGGAAGAACCACTCTTATCCAGTCGGTTCTGGCAGCTACACCTACACACTCGATGCAACTCAACTACCTGCCTACGTCTACTAGAAAATATATAGACCGCATTCAAGTGGACTTTCTTTGGGGCTCAATCAATGTCACACCCTTTTTACCACCGTATATATATATATATATATATATATATATATATATATATATATATATATATATATATATATATATATATATATATGAATTTGTGAGTTAAAGAATTATTTTAATTAAAGTGAAAAATTCGAGTAGGGATTGTTTTATATACAGAGTCGCCACTTGGAATTGATTTTGGGTGTTTCAAGTCACATTTTATTTGAATCCCTAGTCAAAGGAAGATTTGACTCTTTTATTATTGGTCTGCAAAAATAAAGTTCGGGTAAGGAATTATGTTGACCAGGGAGAAGGTGTAAGGCCTTTCCCGAGTCCCGTGGTTCTAGCACGATCGCTTTATTGACTACATTTAGCTTTAAATTAATTTTAAATAAACTGTGCTTTATTTAGTTTACATGTTTTGCCTATGTATGCCTTCATTGTTGATGACTTCATTAACTCAAATTAGGACGAATCCCTGACCCTAGCTTACACTAACCAAGACGAGTATCCCCGACCTTAGCCCGTGTGTTATACCTAAAAGTGGAGCCTGCTCGAAGTTATTAAATAAATTATTTATTTTATTTGAAAGAATCGAAACAAGAATTGAGTAATTGAGTTATTTTTATACATAAATAATAAAAAAAATCTTGTTGAATTTATTTAGTGGACGATACCTAATTTTTATTTATTTGATGGACTAATAAAAAAGTAACGTAATACTTAAGAAAGAAGAAGAAAAAGTTCTTTTGTTTCATTTTGGGGAGTTAACTAGACTATCACAATTTAAAAAAAAAAGAATTAACTAGCTTTAAGGACTATGCAATGAAATTAAATGAAGAAGAATTTTTTTTTGTGTGTGTGGATTAGCTGTTCGTTTTTCGACCAAAATAAAATATTTACATATGGGTAATATATGATTAGTTGGATTGAATTTATGATTATCACTATTACTAATTTAAGAGATGAGACTAGTGTAAGAAGATCGCCTTAACTAATTTATATCGTTAAAAAAAAATGTGGACTTGTGGTAATACTAAAAGATAGCAACCTATTTTACTGATTTTTACATAAGTTTGACCCATTCCCTTTAATTTCAATCTTATCACGAAACCAACTAAGCTCAAACCAATCTTTTACTACTTATGCATGGCAACAACACGACTCAACCACCACTTCTAATTCAAATGCAAAATCAAAGAACCAACTTGATATATAGTGAAACAGAGCATTCATAAGACTAAAGAAAATAACAAACTACAATATGGTATAAGCCTTCTTCAAAAGTCCAAACTACACCAGAACTAATTTACAACCAAAACAACATATTATCTCATAAGGAAACTGAACTATTTTAAATTGGACGCTCCTACATATATCATTGTTTCCATCTTATAACTCTCGCCTAAAAAAATTACATAGTACGAACATATCAATTGAAAAACACGATAAACCTCATTATATTAACAAAATAATTTCTCATAAACACAAAGTAACAGTGACTCAAACAATGGAGCACTTCAGAGCAAAAAAAAAGTAATAATATTAAGACATGATTTCAGCTAAAAATTTAAAGGATAAATTATAACTACAAAAGATTTATTAAGCATGCTTCCATACCAAAATTACACAAGAAACATAATACTCTCAAACTTATAATAAACTGGAGGGAATTCAAATAGCTTCATTTCCATTCACTTTTAATTAAAAAATTACAATAGTATGTCAGGAATACTTGGATAAGAGAAAAGCGAAGATCAGTGATGAATGAAACAGAAATTCCAGCAACAATGACAATATAAATAGCAATAAACCAACAGTGAATCCGTGTTAAAACAACCCAGAAATCTCACTAAAACCAGGGATTCTTCAAGAGAATGAACTCAGAATCAAACTCTAAGACTCTTATATGTTTCTAAAAGATTTTTCACTCTAAGACTCAACCAAAAACTCATAATTTTCAGCATACTCTTTATGTGTTCAGTTGCTGATTTTTCTCTCAAGTTTTTGTGTATTCAAACTCTAAAGATGTTATCTAAGTGTCTTTAAAACATGAAAGGAGCAGCCTTTAAGTAAGCAAAGAAAGTCACTTTTGGACATCTTTTGGTTCACCAAAATTCTGTCCAAAAGGACTGACTTGTGTTCACCAAAAAACTGCTAAAATACTTACTTTTGTGTGTTAAAAGTATGTGCAAGGACTGTCCAAAAGGGAAAGGACAGTCCTTAAACAATTGTGGCAGAAGCATAGAGGAAAATAGTATTATTAGCCACCCTAGATGTTAAAGTAGACAAATTTGTACCTTAAACATGATCAAATTAGCTAACCTCCAGATTTTATCAACAACACTATCAAACCACTTGTTCAAACCAAATGAAAAACAAGTAACTAGAACAAACTATCTAATCGAGCCATTAACCAACAAAGAGAAATAGAACTTAAAGATTAGGCTAAGACATGTATTGACTAGTGAAGAACTTAATAGAACTCAGTAGTTTAAACTAAAGCAAAATTTAGAAAACATAATTCAAACTTAACTATACAAAGTAAAACTAAAACATGTTAACAGTGAGACAAACTGTAATGACCCGACCGGTCACTTCGCGTTGTCGGGCCCCTAAATGAAACTTCCCATAGTGGCTTATTGTGATTTATGACTTGCGGGGACGGGTGGTCCAGGATTCGGAAGTATTTAGAGTGCTATAGGAACACTTGGTTCCTTAAGGTTGGCCTTTAAGGCCAAATTTTGACTTCGGTCAATATTTTGGGTAAACGACCCCGGAATCAAGTTCTGATGGTTCCGGTAGCTTTGTATGATGATTTCGGAGTCGCGCGTATATTCAGAATGAGTTTTGGATGATCCGGGAGCGTTTCGGCGCCCAATATTGAAATAAGAAGTTCCTTAAGTTCCTATTGTGGTTTGGGACGTGTTTTTGTGTTATCAAGGTCCGAACGGAATTCTGAGACCGGGAATAGTTTCGTTATATCATTTATGAATTGCCTGCAAAATTTGGTGTCATTCCGAGTAGTATGGGTCGTTTCAGCGTGTTGTTAGCAAAGTCAAGAAAACTTAAAGTTCGTAAGTTTGGTTCTAGGGGTTTTGAGGGGTGATTTTGAGTTTTAGCGTTGTTTTGGGTGTTCCGAAGGCTCGAGCGAGTCCGTATTATGATTTAGGACTTGTTTTTATATTTGGACGGGGGATTGGGTGGACCTAGGTGCCTCTCGGACACCACACAAAGCCAAAAACCAGCTCCATTAGCTGCTGGTGCACCTGTTTTGGTGTGACCGCAGGTGCGGTTGCCTAGTCGCAGGTGCGGGGCCACTCCTGCGGTCCCAGCCTCGCAGGTGAGACCCCCTAGTGGTCAGGCTAAGTCTCGCAGGTGCGGACAAAATTTCGCAGGAGCGGAGCCGCAGGTGCGGTCTCCACTCCGCAGGTGCGGGCCCATGCTTCCTAGTCCATTTTCGCAGGTGCGAGCCTTTGCTCGCAGATGCGAGACCGCAGGTGCGGTCCTCGAGCCGCAAGTGCGGAAATGCTGTTCAGACAGTGTGCTTTTATACACGGAAATTAACTCATTTCCCTTATCTTCTTCTTCTTCCTTGGGGCGATTTCCATCATTTTAGAGGGGAAAACGACTTGGTTATTGAAGGTAAGTAAATTCTACTCTAATATTAGCTTCATGCATGAATTCTTAGTTAAGTTTAATCACATAATTAGTAAAAAATCAAGAATTTGGTAGTAACCTAGGGCTTTCTATAATTTGAGAATTTGGCCGTGAATTATCTATGAAATCAAGTAAAAATAGTATATTAATGATCCTTAGGCCATGGGTGAGTGTTTCCTTCGAGAATTTTTAGAATCCGAGCATGCGGGCCCGAGGTTGGATTTTTGAATTTCTTCAAGAATGGTGAATTTGGCTAAGTAATAGGAGAATTCCCTGCTTTGAATATAAATTGACATATTTGTACAACATTTGGCTAGTTTCGAGTCCGCGGGTGTCAAGTTCGGGGTTTCAGGCACATTCTTGACCCGGGGAGTAGGTGCGATGCGAGGTGAGTCTCCTTTCTAACCTTGTAAAGGGGAACTTTCCCCGTAGGTGATTTAAATGCTATATGTGATAACTGTGGGGGCTACGTACGTACAAGGTGACGAGAGTCCGTACGTAGCGGCTATTAATGTTATGTCCGGGTAGCTAGGCTTACACCATGTTTTATGTTTTCCTGGAAATGTATTATATGCTTAGTGAGTTAATGTTATATGCGGCTTGTTCTCCTGAGATCATGGAATTTAAGTAATTTTTAAGGAATTTTCACGAAAAGTAATTGATAAATAATAAATGTGTGGATTGTGTGTACATGTGACCGCATCACAATTTACATTTCGCGAGCCGAGTGTTGTTTCCCCCATTCTCATGGGAGCGGGCCGTACACCACGAAGAGATTGAAATATATATACATATTATGGTTCGTGCCGTTCGACCCTCGGAAGTGCACATATATGATCATTATGATGGCTCTGGCCGGTTGTACTTATCTTGTATGCGCATGCTAAATTGTTAAGAATTATGTTATGGATTTTGAGTGTTCAGATAAACTTTTAAAGGAACGAAAAAGATAATGAGATAGAGATTGTATACTTACTTTCAGTATTTATTTGAATCACTGTTATTCTAAATGTTTACTGCTTTTATCATCCTTGTACGCCTGTTACTGATATTATATATTGCTAATCATTTTATTGGACCTTAGTGAGTGTCAAGTTGACCTCTCACCACTACCTCTTCGAGGTTAGGAGGGATACTCACAGGGTACATATTTGTTTATGTACTCATGCTGCACTCTGTACTTAATTGTACATGTTCTGAGGCTGGTGCATCTGGTTATCAGGCCGGAGCTCGATTCTGATCTTAGTTGGACCCGACTTCACGGTGAGCTTCTTCTCTTGACGATCCTCGACAGAACCTTGGAGTTTTCTTTTGCTTATTTCCTGTCTATTCCTTTTAGACAGTGGGATTTCATATTATGTTTTGTATATTCTATTCGTACGCCCGTAGGACTTGTGACACTAGTTCTTGACACACACGTAGTTGTTATTTTGGTTTACGGGTCTGTATATATATATATATATATATATATATA
>ML360865.1:51758-86458 GCA_005239505.1 Nicotiana paniculata
TGTATATATATATATATATATATATATATATATATATATATATATATATATATATATATGTTGGCTCATTCCTCTTCATGATTTTTTTAATTAAAATTGGCTATTTATCTTTGTCAAATCATATTTCGACTTTTAAAAACTGAGTATATTTTAAAGTGTTTAATCTAATAAGAAGGAACCTTCGATAAATTAAGAGTCGGCTTGCCTGACCCTGCTGTTGGGTGCCATCACGACCTCAGTTAGAATTTTGGGTCGTGACAACATGGTATCAGAGCACTAGGTTCACGTAGGTCTCATAAGTCACGGGCAAACCTAGTAGAGTCTTGCGGATCGGTATGGAGACGTCTGTACTTATGTTCGGGAGGATATAGGGTGTTAGTAAAACCTATCCTTATTTTATTCTATCGTGCCGTCAATGGTTTACAAAATTTCATTCTTCTATTCTTTCACAGATGGTGAGGACGCGTGCATCTGATGTTCCAGACTCGGGAGAGGCTGCTACTCCCATTGTTCGAGGCTATGGCACAGGCCGGGGGAGGGCACCAGCCCGAGGTAGGGGACGAGGACGTCCCCAAGATATTCCGATCATACCACCACTAGAGGACCCTACTATAGAGGAGCAGGGTGAGGTACCTCCAGCAGGTCCTACTCCAGTGGACTTTATGACGGCGCCAGGATTCTAGGAGATCATGGGCCGTATGATGCGGTTCATGGACACTATGTCCCAGGCTGGTTTATTTCCAGCGGATTCTACTGCATCTCAGGCAGGAGGGGGAGCCTAGACCCCTACTGCCCAGGCTGCAGGCCAGACAACAACACTTCATCATACCCCAGGTACACTATCCGTGGGTGGGGCCCAGCCTGTAGCAGCAGCACCTGAGCCCAGACCAGCTGCGGACGGTGATCCGTAGAAGTTTATGGATAGATATACTCTGTTGCACCCTCCAGTCTTCGGGGGTGAGCGGGGCGAGGATGCCCAGGACTTTATTGATAAGCGTATGGACAGACTGCACAACATGAGGATACTGGAGTCCCATGGAGTGGACTTCACTACTTTCCAGCTAGAGGGCCGAGCTCGCAGATGGTGGCAGTCTTACATTCTCAGCAGGCTCGTAGATTCTCCTCCTATCACCTGGGAGCAGTTCACTCAGATGTTTCTAGACAGGTATATCCCACCCTCTTAGAGGAAAGAGCTACTATATCAGTTTGAGCAGTTCGAGCAGGGACAGATGTCATTGACAGATTATGAGGCTATATTCTCAGAGTTGTCTCGCCACGCACTTACGATATTGCCTACCGATGCTGAGAGAGTGCAGTGATTTGTAGCAGGGATGCACTCCGGTATTAGGGACAACATGGCCCGAGAGGTGGAGATGGGGACCCCCTATCAGCTGGTGGTCGAGATAGCTCGTCGGATTGAGGGCTATCGATTGAGAGGCAGAGAGTAGGGTCAGCAGGACAAGAGGTCCAGGTTCTCCGAGGATTTCAAAAGTTCCCCAGTTAGGGGAAAAGGTCAGTTAAGTAGAGGTCATTCCAGCAGGCCTCCATATTCAGCACCCCCACCACCTCCCCGAGGTGTTCCAGCGAGGGCTCATTTCAACGCCATGCCAGAGCGTTCCTACCTCCCTCCAGTTATTCAGAGTTCACCTAGTGATTATCCCAGTTATATGATATTCCCCAGTCCCTAATTCAATTCCATGCCAGAGAGTGCACATAGCTCTCCGGCCATTCAGGGTTCTTCTTTGGGGCAGCAGGCTATGATACCCGTAGGGTGTTATGAGTGTGGGGATCCAGGTCATATGAAGAGGCATTGTCCCAGGTTTCAGGGCAAAGCGGTAAAATAGGGTTTTGAGCCTATGGGTCCAGCACCAGCATTCAGGCCACCTAGAGGTGGGGGACAGGTCGGCAGAGGTCGTCCTAGAGGTGGAGGCCAGTCAGGGGAAGGTCAGTCAGCTCCTGTTCATTCTGGCGGTGCTCCAGTTGTTCGAGAGTTTGCTGATGTATTTCCTTCAGATCTTCCGGGCATGCCTCTGGATCGTGATATTGATTTCTGCATTGATTTAGCTCCAGACACCCAGCCTAATCTATTCCTCCATACCGTATGGCTGCAAAAGAGTTGAAGGAATTGAAGGAGCAGCTTGAGGAGTTGTTATCTAAAGGGTTCATCAGGACGAGTATATCACCGTGGGGTGCTCCAGTTCTATTTGTAAAGAAAAAGGATGGGTCTATGCGGATGTGTATTGATTACCGCCAATTGAAAAAGGTCACCATTAAGAACAAGAATCCTTTACCGCGCATCAATGATTTATTTGACCAGTTGCAGGGTGCTCGTGTGTTTTCTAATATTGATTTGAGATCGGGGTATCATCAGTTGAGGATTCGGGCTTCAGATGTTCCGAAGACTGCTTTTCGTACGAGATATGGCCATTATGAGTTCCTGGTGATGTCCTTTGGTTTGACTAATGCTCCAGCGGCATTCATGGACTTGATGAATAGGGTGTTCAGGCCGTATATTGATTCCTTTGTCATTGTCTTCATTGATGACATTTTGATTTACTCACGTAGTTTGGGGGAGCACGAGCAACATTTGAGAGTTGTGCTCCAGACTTTGCGAGAACAGAAGCTATATGCTAAGTTCTCCAAATGTGAGTTCTGGTTGGATTACGTGGCATTCTTAGGGCATGTGGTATCCGTAGAGGGTATCAAGGTTGATCCTCAGAAGATCGAGGCAGTTCAGGGTGGTCGCGTCCTACTTCGGCTACAAAGATCAAGAGCTTTTTGGGCCTAGCAGGCTATTATCGCCGATTTATGGAGGGGTTCTCTTTTATTGCAGCTCCATTGACTAGATTGAATCAGAAGAATACCCCGTTTTGATGGTCTAACGAGTGTGAGGCGAGATTTTAGAAGCTCAAGACAACATTGACTTCAGCACCAGTTCTAGTATTGCCTTCCGGTTCTGGGATGTATACAGTATATTGCGATGCTTCGCGCGTTGGCTTGGGGTGTGTATTGATACAGGAGGGGAGAGTTATTTCTTATGATTCACGCCAGCTGAAGGTTCATGAGAAGAATTATCCTGTGCACGATTTGGAGTTGGCGGCGATTGTTCATGCTCTTAAGATTTGGATGCACTACTTGTATGGAGTGTCGTGTGAGGTTTATACAGACCACCGTAGCTTGCAACACTTGTTCAAGCAGAAGGATCTTACTTTGAGGTAGCGCAAATGGTTTGAGTTGTTGAAGGATTATGATATCACCATTATTTATCACCCGGGTAAGGCAAATGTGGTAGCCAATGCTTTGAGCAGGAAGGCGGAGAGTATGGGTAGCTTGGCTTATATTGCAGCAAAGGAGAGACCTCTAGCCTTGGACATTCAGTCCTTGGCCAATCGCCTGGTGAGATTAGACCTTTCAGAGCCTTGTCGAGTTTTAGCACATATGGTTACTTAGTCTTTGTTATTGGGGGAGATTAAGGTCCGACAGTTCGATGATCTGTGTTTGGCTGAGCTACGAGAGACAGTGGTTTAGGGCAGGGCCAAAGAGGTTATTATTGGCGAGGATGGTGTTCTGAGACTTCAGGGCCGCTTATGTGTTCCTAAGGTTGATGGCCTGAGGAAGAGGATTCTAGAAGAGGCACACAGTTCTCGGTATTCTGTTCATCCTGGTGTTACGAAGATGTATCGTGATTTGAAGCAGCATTACTGGTGGAGGCGAATGAAGAAGGACATTGTGGAGTATGTGACTAGGTGTCTTAATTGCCAGCAGGTGAAGTATGAGCACCAGAGGACAGGAGGCCTACTTCAGCAGATGCCCATTCCTGAGTGGAAGTGGGAGTGCATCACTATGGACTTTGTGGTTGGGTTGCCTCGGACCTTGCAGAAGGTCGACGCAGTTTGGTTCATTGTGGATAGATTGCCCAAATCGGCGCATTTCATTCCAGTGGCTACTACATATACATCTGAGAGGTTGGCACAGATCTACATTCGGGAGATAGCCGGTTTCATGGTGTGCCGGTGTCCATTATATCAGATTGAGGTCCTCAGTTCACCTAGCACTTCTGGAGAGCATTGCATAATGAGATGGGCACCCAGATAGACCTCAGCACAACATTTCACTCTCAAACTAATGGTCAGCCGGAGCGTACAGTTCAGATATTGGAGGACATGCTCAGGGCATGTGTGATTGGCTTCGGAGGTCAGTGGGACCAATTCTTGCCTTTGGCCGAGTTTACTTCCAATAATAGTTATCAGTCCAGCATTGAGATGGCACCATTTGAGGCTTTGTAAGGTCGGCGATGTCGTTCTCCTATCGGGTGGTTTGAGCCTGGCGAGGCTAAGTTATATGGCACCGACCTGGTGAGGGATGCTTTGGAAAAAGTGAAGTTGATTCAGGAGAGGCTCCACACAGCACAGTCCAGACATAAGCATTACGCGGATCAGAGGGCGCGTGATGTATCATTTATGGAGGGATATAGGGTCCTGTTGAGATTCTCGCCTATGAAGGGTATTATGAGGTTTGGGAAGAAGGGCAAGCTGAGCCCGAGGTTTATAGGTCCCTTTAAGGTGTTGAGGCGAGTTGGGGAGGTTGCTTATGAGCTGGCCTTGCCTCCCAGTTTATCAGGAGTTCATCCAGTTTTCATGTATCCATGCTCCGGAGGTACCACGCCAACATCTCTCACGTGGTTGATTTAAGCACTATTCAGTTGGATGAGAGGTTGGGCTACGAGGAGGAGCTAGTTGCTATTATTGGTAGACAGGACCGCCAGTTGAGGTCCAAGAGAGTTTCTGCCGTAAGGGTCCAGTGGAAGGGCCAACCATTTGAGGAGGCAACCTGGGAGTTCGAGGAGGACATGCGGAGCAGATATCCACACTTATTCAGCACTTCAGGTACGATTCTAGACCCGTTCGAGGACGGTCGTTTGGTTGGAGAATGTAACATCCCGACTGGTCGTTTTGCATTATCGGGCCCCGTTCCCCTAAATGAAACTTCCCATAGCGACTTATTGTGATTTATGATTTGCGGGGGTGGGTGGTCCGGGATTCTGAAGTGTTTAGAGTGCTATAGGAACACTTGGTTCCTTAAGGTTGGCCTTTAAGGCCAAGTTTGACTTCGGTCAACATTTTGGGTAAACGACCTCGGAATCGAGTTCCGACGGTTTCGGTAGCTTTGTATGATGATTTCGGAGTTGGGCTTATGTTCGGAATGGGTTTTGGATGACCCGAGAGCGTTTCGGCGCCCAATATTAAAATAAGAAGTTCCTTAAGTTCCTATTGTGGGTTGGGACGTGTTTTTGTGTTATCGAGGTCCGAACGGAATTCCGAGATCGAGAATAGTTCCGTTATGTCATTTATGATTTGCCTGCAAAATTTAGTGTCATTCTGAGTAGTATAGGTTGTTTCGGTGGGTTGTTAGCGAAGTCAAGAAAACTTAAAGTTCGTAAGTTTGGTTCTAGGGTTTTTGAGGGGTGATTTTGAGTTTTAGCACTGTTTTGGGTCTTCCGAAGGCTCGAGCGAGTCTGTATTATGATTTAGGACTTGTTGGTATATTTGGACGGGGGCTCGGGTGGGCCCAGGTGCCTCCCGGACACCACACGAGGCCAAAAACAAGCTCCATTAGCTGCGGTGCACCTGTTCTAGTGTGACCGCAGGTACGGGACCGCTCCTGCGGTCCCAACCTCGCAGGTGTGACCCCCAGTGGTCAGGCCAATTCTCATAGGTGCGAACATAATTCCGCAGGAGCGGAGCCGCAGGTGCGGTCTCCACTCCGCAGGTGCGGACCCAGGCTTCCTAGTCCATTTCCGCAGGTGCGAGCCTTTGCTCGCAGATGCGAGACCGTAGGTGCGGTCCTCGTGCCGCAGGTGCGGAAATGCTGTTCAGACAGTGTGTTTTTATACACGAGAATTAACTCATTTCCACTATCTTCTTCTTCTTCCTTGGGGTGATTTCCACCATTTTAGAGGGGCAAACGACTTGGTTATTGAAGGTAAGTAAATTCTACTCTAATATTAGCTTCATGCATGAATTCCTAGTTACGTTTAATCAAATAATTAGTGAAAAATCAAGAATTGGGTAGTAACCTAGGGATTTCGATAATTTGAGAATTTACCCGTGAATTAGCTATGAAATCAAGTAAAAATCGTATATTAATGATCCTTAGGCTATGGGTGAGTGTTTCCTTCTAGAATTTTTAGAATCCGAGCATACGTGCCCGGGGTTGGATTTTTAAATTTCTTCAAGAATGGTGAATTTGGCTAAGTAATAGGAGAATTCCCTGCTTTGAATATAAATTGACATATTTGTACAACATTTGGCTAGTTTCGAGTCCACGGGTGTCAAGTTTGGGGTTTCGGGCGCATTCTTGACCCGAGGAGTAGGTGCGACGCGAGGTGAGTCTCCTTTCTAACCTTGTAAGGGGGAGATATCTCCCTAGGTGATTTAAATGCTATATGTGATAGCTGTGGGGGCTACGTACGTACAAGATGACGAGATTTCGTACGTAGCGGCTATTAATGTTATGTCCGGGTAGCTAGGCTTACACTATGTTTTATGTTTTCCTGGAAATGTATTATATGATTAGTGAGTTAATGTTATATGCGTCTTGTTCTCCTGAGATCATGGAATTTAAGTAATTTTTAAGGAATTTTCACAAAAAGTAATTGATAAATAATAAATGTGTGGATTATGTGTGCATGTGACCGCTTCGCAATTTACATTCCGCGAGCAGAGTGTTGTTTCCCCCACTCTCATGGGAGCGGGCCGTACTCTATGGCGAGATTGAAAGATATATACATATTATGGTTCGGGCCGTTCGACCCTCGGTAGTGCACAAATATGATCATTATGATGGCTTAGGCCGGTTGTCCTTATCCTGTATGCACATGTTAACTTGTTAAGAATTCTGTTATGGATTTTGAGTGTTCAGATAAACTTTTAAAGGAACGAAAAGGATAATGAGATAGAGATTGTATATTTACTTTCAGTATTTATTTGAATCACTGTTATTCTAAATGTTTACTGCTTTTATCATCCTTGTACGCCTGTTACTAATATTATATATTGCTAATCATTTTATTGGACCTTAGTGAGTGTCAAGTCGACCACTCACCACTACCTCTTCGAGGTTAGGCGGGATATTCACTAGGTACATATTTGTTTATGTACTCATGCTGCACTCTGTACTTAATTGTACAGGTTCTGAGGCTGGTGCATCTGGTTATTAGTCCGGAGCTCGATTCTAATCTTAGTTGGACCCGACTTCATGGTGAGCTGCTTATCCTGACGATCCTCGGCAGCACCTTGGAGTTTTCTTTTGCTTATTTCCTGTTTGTTCCTTTCAGACAGTGGGATTTCATATTATGTTTTGCATATTCTGATAGTATGCCCGTTGGACTTGTGACACTAGCTCCTGGCACACACGTAGTTGTTATTTTGGTTTATGGGTCTATATATATATATGTTGGCTCATTCCTTCATGACTGTTTTGATTAGAACTGGCTATTTATCCTTGTCAAATCATGTTTTAACTTTTAAAAACTGAGTATATTCTGAAGTGTTTAATCTAATAAGAATGAACCTTCAGTAAATTAAGAGTCGGCTTGCCTGACCCCGCTGTTGGACACCATCACGATCTCGGTTAGGATTTTGGGTCGTGACACAAACTAAATAGAATCGATTAAGTTAAATGATGACGAAATCAAAAAAATAGATTGAACACTAAACTAAATCGATCACTAAACAGAATTAAGCTAAAAAAAAATACAAATCAAACACAAAAGAAAACTCAAAATCAGAGACATGGGCAAAGGGATTCGAGATTTTACCACAGGACGGGGTTCACTGCTTACTCGAGCAATAAGGAGGTGCCAGGAACCTCGAGCAACAGTTGTCCGACCTTGAAACACTTATTTCATTTTGGCAAATGCTAAAACAAAAGAATTCCAGCATTATGCCTGAAGGAAAAGAGGGTTCTTGGGTCGAAAGAAGCGAAGACGGAGAAGTGGTAGTGGGTTTGGTTGGTTGCGACAGTGATTGATCGCTGGAAAAGCTCACCAAAAAATGAATATCAAAATTCGGCTCCAAGACCAATTCCAAATGGTACATCAAGTCAAGTTCTAAACGTCCATGTAAGTGGTATGGGGTGAAGTGGCTTGAAAACTCACGAATTTGAGCAAAAGGAGTGGCGGCTAGGGTTCATATATCTAAAATTCATAGAGTTTGAGGGGGAGGGGGGTTGGAGGTTTTGGATTGGATATTTGTAAAGAGGATAGTAAGAGGATGAAATGGTGAAGTTTTAGGGTTGTCTGGATGCCGGTGGACGGCGGAAAACGGTGGTGCCACCATGGAGAAGGGCGGCGGCGGCAAAGGGGGAAATGAGAAAGAAGAAGAAGCTCTAAGGTTTGGGATAATGGGAGAAATGGGCCATTTTTTCTGATTTTAGAGGAATTATATACCTCTTGGAGGATCAAATGAGGACCATCGGATCAGAGTATGATGAAGGGATGAGATTTGGACTTAGTTTCACTTAATAAAATGACGTAGTTTTAATCATGAAACTATGCCGTTTTGGACCAGGCCTTGGCAGGCCATTTATTGGACCGAGTATGGCCGAATTTGGCTCAAATTTTGGGCCAATTTGTGCTCAATTTTAATTAAAATACACTAGCCCAATCCATTTCCCTCTAATGAAATTATAGTCTTATTTAGTCATAAAGAAAACGTACAAGTAGAAAGAAAATCTTTTTGGTATATATAATTTAAATATGCAAACTAAGATATATAATAAAAAATACAAAAATATTTTTGGTACTTTTTAATTAAGGAATTCATATTAAAATGCACAAATAAGTTCAAATAAAAATAACTAAAAAAGCAAAAATCATCCAAAAGTTAGTTTTTGTCGGAGAATTAAAAGCGTGTAAAAATTAGGTATTCACAACCACAGAAAAAAGGAGAGTCCACCTTGTTAATTAGGATACTGTAACATCCCCAAAACAAAAAGGAGGACTAGGTCTTTTTAATTACATAAGCAAAAATTTATCTCTTCTATGCAACATTCTTTGGCGCCTCCACTATAGCCCCAACAGTCTATGGGCAAAAGTGGTAAGTCACAAATGCAAGGCAAGACAGGAACACAAAGACTTCATCACAACTGCAACTGGTTCTTATGTGTGGAAAAGTCTTGCTAACGATCATCCATTCATTGCAGAAGGATTAACCAGGAATGTAGCGAATGGCAACCACATCAACCGTTGGAAGGATAACTGGATCATTGTAGAGCTGCCTCTGAGCTCTCTCATCCAAGGTCCACTAACAAATAAGGACTTGGGGACAAATCTCTCGCACATATTACAACCAAATTCTTGGGATCTAAGCCAATTATCCTTTGAACTCCCTGCAAATATCCAATCATTAATTCGCAACACCTATATACCATTCTTCGAAAATTCCAAAGATAACTTCTTTTGGAAACCAACCAATTACGGCTCCTTCACTACAAAGACAACCTACTCTTTAATTAGGAATTGCCTATCTACACAACCACTAAGGGACTTTGAATTGGATATGGAAAGCCAACTACCATAACAAACTAAAACACTTCCTATGGATACTAACCATAAAGCGCCTACCTATAACATCCATGCTATACTACATGAAAATAATTCCATCACCCCTTTGTCCCCACTACAATTTAGTAGAAGATACAAAACACATCTTTCTCCAGTGCCAACACAACACCATCTGGAACACCTTACATATGGACTTTAATCCTCCAAATTTCAGCATGTGGATTAAAGAGCTATGTAATTTCACTGACTCAATAACTCTACCAAACCAAACACAAGTCCCATTATCCATTATCACACCCGTGACTCTATGGCATATCTAGATACAACGCAACAACAACCTATTCAAAAGAACCTCTACAATAATCACCAGCAACACACTCCCAATCTAGTGAATACTCTGCCTCACCAAACAAAGAACAATTCACCAGCAATCCACAAGAATTCAAGTACAGTGGGTGCCACCACCACAAAACATCTATAAACTCCACATAGATGGTGCACACATGTCACGACCCCAGTTCGCCCTCCGTGAACATGTCGTGACAGCACCTAGTCCCTATAACTAGGTAAGCCTAGCAATGCGGAATAATAACATAACTTGCGGAATAATTAAGTAAAAGAAAGCTGAACAATCTAAAAGAAAGACTGTATATAAATGCCACTTGGCATATACAATCCAAAATAATACGGAGGTCTACAATATCACCCCAAAACCCGGAAACTCAAGGGAACCACAGGCTAATAGAATATAATACACTGCTCTAACTCCAGAATGTCTATACAACTGTAAGGAAGGATAAACTTTTCAAAAAATCTGGAATAAGATAGAGACTCCTGGTCTGCGGACGCGTCAAATGTACCTCGAAGTCTCTGTTGTATCTCTCAACCTCGGGGATAGTGCGCCTAAGTGGAGGTACCTGGATCTGCACATGAAAAACATGCGCATGAAAGGGCATGAGTAACCACATCGGTACTCAGTAAGTGCCAAGCCTAACCTCGGTCGGGTAGTGACGAGGAAGGTCAGGGCCCTACTGAGGTTAAACAATATAATAGGAATTTAAAGTATGAAATACAGACAGAAATAATGAATACAGCCGTGAAATAAGACAGGTCAAAAAAGGAAATGACAAACAAAAGAATAGAGTAAATGCGGAATACGAACAACTCCATAACAAAGGTAACAATGAGGATCTTCCAGGATACCGTCCTGTAGTCCTTTTCTCAACTGTCTAGTGGATCTCCCGGGATACCGTCCTGCATTCCATCATATGTATATCTGAAGGATCTCCCGGGATACCGTCCCGTAGTCCAACTATCAATGTGTAGGGGGATCTCCCGGGATACCGTCCCGTAGTTCCAAAGTAAATATGCAGGGGGATCCCCGGGATACCGTCCCGTAGTCCCAAAGTAAATATGTAGGGGGATCTCACGGGATACTGTCCCGTAGTCCAAAGTAAATATGCAGAGGGATCTCACGGGATACCGTCTCGTAATCCAAAGTAAATATGCAAGGGGATCTCACGGGATACCGTCCCGTAGTCCAAAGTAAATATACAGGGGGATCTCACGGGATACCGTCCCGTAGTCCAAAGTAAATATGCAGGGGGATCTCACGAGATACCGTCCCCTAGTCCCAAGTAAATATGCAGAGGGATCTCACGGGATACTGTCCCGTAGTCCCAAGTAAATATGCAGAGGGATCTCACGGGATACCGTCCCGTAGTCCCAAAGTAAATACACATCCACAACAAGAAGACATTAAGAATTAGAGTGCAAAAATACAAGGCAACAAGAAATTCTAGCCTAACACGCTTCACGTAGTACAATTAAGTCAACTTAAGCAAATAGACAATTCAAGTCAACTAGGCATGCTTTTCTAAACTAACATAGGCCATAATTTCAAGTAGAGTAAAGCAGGTAAGGAGGAAACTCAGTCTAAATTTTTAAAGTAAAACCGGATTTTCAACAATTAGCACAAGTACGCGCTCGTCACCTCACGTACACGGCATTCAATTACCAAATATCACATCATAAGGGGAAAGGTCCCCCACACAAGGTTAGACAAGCCACTTACCTCGAACCGGCTCAAAATCAAATTGAAACCACACGTTTGCCACGAGTATCCGACTCTAAAATGGCCCAAATATATACAATTCAATTACATATCGTAAATAACATCTCATGCAACTGATTATACTGTTTAATTCAAACTAAGGCGCGGAATTATGTAAAATAACCAAAACTCCCCTCGATCCCACAACTCGGAATCGAGTAAAAGTCATATTTTTCAGACACCCATTCACTCAAGAACTCATTAAACCAGAAACAATCGAAATCCGATGCCAAAAACCCCACAATTTTTCAGAATCTCGGATTGGAAAAATCTCATCCATTTCCTATGGTTTTCCCCCATTTTTGATAATTAAACTAAAGAAAACAATGGGAATTAATGGTCTAACAATGAATTAGGATTAGAAAATGTTACCTATGATCGTTCTCTTCAAAACCCACAAAAAATCGCCACTTCTTGAGCCCTTACCCGATTTTTAGAATAATGAGATGAACTCTCGGATTTTTGGAATAAAACACACAGGGGATTCACACCTGCGGGCTCGATCACCGCACCTGCAGAAAAAGCATCACAGGTGAGAAAGTCACTTAAAATGCACTGGGGCCGCATTTGTGGTCGTTTGGTCGCGCCTGCGGTCCCGCACCTGCGGATCCCAGGTCGCACCTGCAACCACTGTCCCAAAAATCCCCTATCACACCTGCGATCAAGGCCACCGCGCCTGCGAGTCCGCACCTATGGAAAAACCTTTGCAGGTGCGAAGACACCAGAAGGTGCCTGGTTCAGCAGCAACAATTTTCCCAAACTTCACCCGCTAAGCATCCGAAACAACCCCGAGGCCCCCGGGACTTCAACCAAAACACCAACCAACCCTAACACCTCATTGGAACTAGATCGAGCCTTAAAAACACGTCTCATAACATCAAAATCATCAATTATGCAAAGATTCAAGCCTAGGAACTTAGGAAAATTCTAGAATTCACATCCGACGCCGAAACACGTCTAAACTTGTCCGAATGACCTCAAATTTTGCACACACGTCCCAAATGACATGACGGAACTATTACAACTTCCGAAATTCCCTTCCGACCCTCGGATCAAAAATTCACTATCGGACCGGAAACTCCAAAAATTCAAACTTCGGCATTTCAAGCCTAAACGAGCTATTGACTTCCAAAATACATTCCGAACACGCTCCCAATGCTGAAATCACCTAACGGAGCTAACGGAACCATCAGATTTTGATTCCAAGGCCGTCTTCACACTGATCCGACTACAGGCAACTTTCCAACACTTAAGCTCTCATTTAGGGACTAAATGTCCCAAAACTCTTCGAAACTCAAAATCGAACGTCCCGACAATTCAATTTAGCAAAAATAGATTTGGGGAAAACAGTTAATAGGGGATCGGGGCGTTAATTCTTAAGACTACCGGCCGGGTCTTCACATCCTCCTACAGTTAAACATTCGTTCGTCCTCGAACGAGCATAAAGACATACCTAAAGTAGTGAAAAGATGAGGGTAACTGCTGCGCATATCCTGCTCGGTCTCCCAGTTCGCCTCCTCGGCCGGCTGATCCCATCACTGAACCTTTACTGAAGCAATGTTCTTCGACCTGAGCTTTCTGACCTGCCAGTCCAATATAGCTACAGGCTCCTCGACATATGATAGATCCTTGTCCAATTGGACTGAGGTGAAATCCAAGACATGAGACGGGTCACCGTGATACCTCCGGAGCATCGAAACATGAAATACCGGATGAATACTGCCAAGCTGGGAGGTAAGGCAAGCTCATAATAAACCTCCCCAACACGAAATATCATAACGGCCTTCATAGGCGAAACCCGGAGCAGAACCCGCTCTCCGACCATATATGAAACATCACGAACCTTTCGATCCGCGTAACTCTTCTGTCTGGACTGGGCTGTACGGAGTCTATCCTGAATCAACTTGACCTTCTCCAGTGCATCCTCAACCAACTCTGTGCCTAATAGCCTGGCCACACCTGGCTCGAACCAACCCATTGGAGATCTGCACCTCCTACCATATAAAGCCTCATACGGCGCCATCTGAATGCTGGATTGATAACTGTTGTTGTAAGAAAACTCTGTCAATGGAAAGAATTGATCCCAAGACCCTCCAAACTCAAGCACACACGCACGGAGAATATCCTCAAGAATATGAATAGTGAGCTCGGACTGTCTGTCCGTCTGGGGATGAAATGTTGTGCTCAACTCCACCCTGGTACCTAACTCCTACTGAACGACTCTCCAGAACCGGGAAGTGAATTGAGTACCTCTGTCTGAAATAATAGAAACTGGAATACCATGCAGACGAACGATCTCCCGAATATAAATCTTTGCCAACCGCTCCGATGAATAAGTAGTCAATACCGAAATGAAATGGGCTGATTTGGTCAGCCGATCCACAATCACCCAAATAGCATCATGCTTCCTCAAGGTCCGAGGAAGTCCAACCATAAAGTCCATGGTGATCCGCTCCCACTTCCACTCTGGAAGCTCAATCTGCTAAAGTAACCCTCCCGGTCTCTGATGCTCACATTTGACCTGCTGACAGTTGAGACACTTGGCTACAAACTCTGCTATATCTTTCTTCATTCTTCGCCACCAATAGTGCTGCCTCAAATCCTGATACATCTTTGCAGCACCGGGATGGATGGAATACCGCGAACTATGGGCCTCTGCTAAACTCAACTCCCAAANACCAATAGTGCTGCCTAAAATCCTGATACATCTTTGTAGTACCCGGATGGATGGAATACCGCGAACTATGGGCCTCTGCTAAAATCAACTCCCGAAGCCCATCAACATTAGGCACACAAATCCGACACTGCATCCTCAATACCCCGTCATCTCCAATGTTCACATCTCTGGCATCACCGTGCTGGACCGTGTACTTGAGGAAAAGTAAATGAGGATCATCATACTGCCGCTCCCTGATACGATCGAATAGGGAAGAGCGAGAAACCACACAAGCTAATACCCGGCAAGGCTAAGAAAGATCCAATCTCACAAACTAACTAGCCAAGGATTGAACATCTAAGGCTAGAGGCCCCTCAGCTGCATGAAGGTACGCCAAACTCCCCACACTCTCCGCCCGGCAACTCCAAGCGTCGGCCACCACATTGACCTTCCCCGGGTGGTATAATATAGTGATGTCATAGTCCTTTAGCAACTCCAACCATCTATGCTGGCGCAAATTTAGATCCTTCTGCCTGAATATGTGATGCAAACTCTGGTGGTCAGTATAAATCTCACAAGTCACACCGTACAAATAATGACGCCAGATCTTCAAGGCATGAACAATGGAAGCTAACTCAAGGTCATGGACATGGTAATTCTTCTCATGTATCTTCAACTGTCTGGACGCATAGGCAATCACCCTACCGTCCTGCATCAACACCGTTTCAAGGCCAACTCGTGAGGCATCACAACAAACTATATAAGACCCCGAACCAGTAGGCAATATCAAGATTGGGGCTGTAGTCAAAGTTGTCTTGAGCTTCTGAAAAATCGCCTCACACTCCTCTTTCCACTAAAATAGAGCACCCTTCTGGGTCAATCTAGTCATAGGGGCTACAATCGATGAAAATCCCTCCACAGAACGGCGGTAGTAACCCACCAAGCCAAGGAAACTACGAATCTCTGTAACTGAGGACGGCCTGGGCCAACTCTGCACAACCTCTACCTTCTTCGGATCCACTCGAATGCCCTCACTCGATACCACGTGGCCTAAGAATGCCACATAACTCAACCAGAACTCACATTTTGAGAACTTTTCATACAACTTCTTCTCTCTCAAGGTCTGAAGCACTGCCCTCAGGTGCTGCTCATGATCTTCCCGACTCCGGGAGTAAACAAGAATATTATCTATAAAAACAATGACGAACGAGTTGAGATATGGCCTGAACACACTGTGCATCAAATGCATAAATGTTGCGGGGGCATTATTCAGCCCGAATGACATAAACTAGAAACTCATAATGGCCATACCGAGTCCTGAAAGCAACCTTCGGGATATCCGGCTCCCAAATCTTTAACGGATGGTAACCTGAGCATAAATAAATCTTAGAAAATACCTATACACCCTGAAGCTAGTCAAATAAATCATCAATACGAGGCAAGGGATAACAGTTCTTCACTGTAACCCTGTTCAACTGGCGATAATCAATACACATGCGCATAAAACCATCCTTTTTCTTTACAAACAAAACAGGAGCACCCTAAGGTGAAACACTGGGTCGAATAAAACCCTTATCAAGCAATTCCTGTAACTGATCCTTTAACTCCTTCAACTCAGGAGGAGCGATACGGTAAGGAGGAATGGAAATGGGCTGAGTTCCTGGCAACAAATCAATGTCTCTATCGGGCGGCATGCACGGAAGATCAGCTGGAAACACATCGGGATAATCCCATACCACTGGAACTGAATCAACAGAAGGGGTACCAACACTGACATCTCTCACATAAGCCAAATATGCGGCACACCCCTTCTCAACCATACGCCGAGCTATAAGAAAAGATATAAGTCTAGTGGGAGTGTGATATAAAGTACCACTCCACTCAACACGTGGAATACCTGGCATAGCCAGCGTCATGGTCTTGGCGTGACAGTAAAGAATAGCATAATGGGGCGAAAAACAGTCCGTGCCCAAGATAATATCAAAATATACCATATCGAGTATCAACAAGTCCGCACTGGTCTCAAAACCACGAATAGTAACCAAACACGACCGATAAACGCCGTCCACAACAAGAGAATCTCCCACAGGAGTAGAAACATAAACGGGAGAACCTAAAGAATCTCGGGCTATACCCAAATGCGGAGCAAAATAAGAAAACACATAAGAATACATGGAGCCTGGATCGAATAGAACCGATGCATCTCTATGACAAACCAGTATAATACCTGTGATGATAGAATCGGAGGCAACAACCTTGGTACGAGCAGGAATAGCATAATATCTGGCCTGGCCTCCCCCTCGAGGGAGACCTCTACCTCCCCGACCTCCGCCCCTAGCTTGTTGGGTAAGTGAGGTAGCAGCTGGAACTGTGATCATGGCCTGAGAACTCTGTTGAGCACGCTGTGGCTGAAAAGTCTGTGAAAATGCACCCATACCAAGTCTGGAGCAGTCCCTAACCATATGGCGGGAGTCACCAAACTCAAAGCAACCTCGTGGCCGATGTGGGGGTGGAAACTATGCAGTACGGGTACTCCGAGACCCCTGAACACCTGAAACCCGGTGTAAAGCCTGAGATGCAAGCTAAGCTAGTTGGCCCACAAAACCTCTACCCTTCCGTACTCTTCCTCCAAAATAAGGGCCAGCGGGTCTCCCCAATCTACGAGGTCTACTCACTTCTCTGTACTCTCCCTCCTAACCTCGTTTGTCCTCTCCCTCCTGGACCCACATGTCCCCTACTCGACGAGGGTTCCTCACCACCCGCTGAACTGGGACCACATGCTGTGTCGCCATGACACTTGGAACCTAACCAATGGGAACTCGCTACTCTGGAGTGGGGGCGGCGGGAGTCTGGGTCCCTCCACCGATCTGTGAAGTATTCGGTACAACCCAAATTAATTCGGCCTGAATCAATGTACCAAACATGCTCAGGAATTGTGCCAAAGTCTCCTGAAGGGCTGGAGTAATAGTAGTTGTAGGCGTGTAAGGTGCTTGGACTTCGACTGGATCTGCTGGTGGTACCTCGGCGGCAGCTTGCGCAGGTGCTCTCACTGCACCACGTGCGCGTCCCCGGCCTCTACCTCGGCCCCGGCCTCTGACGGCTGCGGTAGGGGGCGCGGGTGCCTGATCGTCCCGAGCAACATGTTTCCTCACCATCTGTGAGAGAGTAGAAGACAAAGGTTTAGATGATGTCAAAAGAAATATCGCACGACAAGGAAATCAAATGAAGTGAAGATTTTTCCTAAACAGTTACATAGCCTCTCGTAGATAAGTAAAGACGTCTCCGTACCGATCAGCGAGACTCTAAATAATCGGCCTGTGTTCTGTGACTCCTATGAACCTAGAGCTATGATACCAACTTGTCACGACCACAGTTCGCCCTTCGTGAATATGTCGTGACGGCACCTAGTCCCTATAACTTGGTAAGCCTAGCAATGCGGAATAACAACATAACTTGCGGAATAATTAAGTAAAAGAAAGCTGAACAATCTAAAAGAAAGACTGTATATAAATGCCACTTGGCATATACAACCCAAAATAATACGGAGGTCTACAATATCACCCCGAAACCCGGAAACTCATGGGAACCACATGCTAACAGAATATAATACACTGCTCTAACTCTAGAATGTCTATACAATTGTAAGGAAGGATAAACTTTTCACAAAAGCTGGAATAAGATAGAGACTCCTGGTCTGCAGACGCAGTTGATGTACCTCGAAGTCTCTGCTGTATCTCTCAACCTCGGGGATAGTACGCGTGAGTGGAGGTACCTGGATTTGCACATGAAAAACAGGCACAGGAAAGGGCATGAGTACACCACAGCGGTACTCAGTAACTGCTAAGCCTAACCTCGGTCTGGTAGTGATGTGGAAGGTCAGGGCCCTACTGAGGTTAAATAATATAATATGAATTTACAGTATGAAAGACAGACAGAAATAATGAATACAGCCATGAAATAAGACATGCCAAACAAGGAAATGACAAACACAAGAACAGAGTAAACGCGGAATACGAACAACTCGATAACAAAGGTAACAATGAGGATCTTCCAGGATACCGTCCTGTAGTCCTTTTCTCAATTGTCTAGTGGATATCCCGGGATACCATCCCGTAGTCCATCATATGTATATCCGAAGGATCTCTCAGGATACCGTCCCGTAGTCCAACTATCAATATGCAGGAGGATCTCCCGGGATACCGTCCCGTAGCCCCAAAGTAAATATGCAGGGGGATCTCCCGGGATACCGTCCCGTAGTCCCAAAGTAAATATGCAGGGGGATCTCACGGGATACCGTCCCGTAGTCCCAAGTTAATATGCAGAGGGATCTCACGGGATACCACCCCGTAGTCCCAAGTAAATATGCAGAGGGATCTCACGGGATACCATCCCGTAGTCCCAAGTAAATATGCAGAGGGATCTCACGGGATACCGTCCCGTAGTGCCAAAGTAAATACATAGCCACAACAAGAAGACATTCAGAATTAGAGTGCAAAAATACAAGGCAACAAGAAATTCTAGCCTAACACGCTTCACGTAGTACAATTAAGTCAACTTAAGCAAATAGGCAATTCAAGTCAACTAGGCATGCTTTTCTAAACTAACATAGGCAATAATTGCAAGTAGAGTAAAGCAGGTACAGAAGAAACTCAGTCTAAATTTTTAAAGTAAAACCGGATTTTCAACAATTAGCACAAGTACGGGCTCGTCACCTTGCGTACACGACATTCAATTACCAAATATCACATCCTAAGGGGAAAGGTCCTCCACACAAGGTTAGACAAGCCACTTACCTCGAACCGGCTCAAAATCAACTTGAAACCACACGTTTGCCACGAGTATCCAACTCCAAATGACCCAAATCTATACAATTCAATTACATATCGTAAATAACATCTCATGCAACTGATTATACTGTTTAATTCAAACTAAGGCGCGAAATTATGTAAAATGACCAAAATGCCCCTCGGGCCCACGACTCGGAATCGGGTAAAAGTCATATTTTTTGGACACCCATTCACTCACGAATTCATTTAACCAGAAACAATCGAAATCTGATGCCAAAAACCCCACAATTTTTCAGAATCTCGGATTGGAAAAATCTCATCCCTTTCCTATGGTTTTCCCCCATTTTTGATAATTAAACTAAAGAAAACAATGGGAATTAATGGTCTAACAATGAATTAGGATTAGAAAATGTTACCTATGATCGTTCTCTTCAAAACTCACAGAAAATCGCCACTTCTTGAGCCCTTACCCGATTTTTAGAATAATGAGATGAACTCTCGGATTTTTGGAATAAAACACACAGGGGATTCGCACCTGCGGGCTCGATCACCGCACCTACGGTATCGCACCTACGGAAAAAGCATCGCATGTGCGAAAGTCACTTAAAATGCACTGGGGCCGCACCTGCGGTCGTTTGGCCGCGCCTGTGGTCCTGCACCTGCGGATCCCAGGTCGCACCTGCGACCACTGGCCCAAAACTCCCCTATCGCACCTGTGATCAAGGCCACCGTGCTTGCGAGTCCGCACCTGCGGAAAAACCTTCGCAGGTGCGAAGACACCAGAAGGTGCCTGGTTCAGCAGCAACAATTTTCCCAAACTTCACCCACAAAGCATCCGAAACAACCCCAAGGCCCCCGGGACCTCAACCAAAACCACCAAGCAACCCTAACACCTCATTTGAACTAGGTCGAGCCTTAAAAACATGTCTCATAACATTAAAATCATTGATTATTCAAAGATTCAAGCCTAGGAACTTAGGAAAATTTTAGAATTCACATCCGACGTCGAAACACGTCTAAACTTGTCCGAATGACCTCAAATTTTGCACACACGTCCCAAATGACATGACAAAACTACTGCAACTTCTGGAATTCCCTTCCGACCCTCGGATCAAAAATTTACTGTCGGACCGGAAACTCCAAAAATTCAAACTTCGGCATTTCAAGCCTAAATGAGCTACGGACTTCCAAAATACATTCCGAACATGCTCCCAACCCTGAAATCGCATAACGGAGCTAACGGAACCATCAAATTTTGATTTTGAGGTCGTCTTCACACTGATCCGACTACGAGCAACTTTCCAACACTTAAGCTCTCATTTAGGGACTAAATGTCCCAAAACTCTCCGAAACTCAAAACCGAACGTCCCGACAATTCAATTTAGCAGAAATATACTTGGGAAAAATAGTTAATAGGGGATCGGGGGCGTTAATTCTTAAGACGACCGGCCAGGTCGTCACAACCCATAAAAAACTCCAACTTTGGAGGAACAAGAGGAATCATTAGATATTTCTAGGGTAATTGGATAGCAGGGTTCTCCAGTCATGTTGTGGACAATACGCCACTACAATCGAAACTTACACCCCTATTGAAGGGACTGGAGCTGTCCTTTACCAAAAACTTAATGCCACTGGTTGTGGAAAATGATTGTCAGGTATTGTCAATAATCATAAACCTCATATGACTAATGATGCTCACATAACTTTACTAAATGATTGCAGGTTCCTTCTTGAATCAATGGATCAGCCACCAGTCAAGCACATATACCGTGAAGTAAACTCAGTCGCACACGTTCTAGCATATTATCAAGTACACAGATGCTGGAAAGATATGCTGAACGTGAAAACACTTTTTGGGGCACAATGTATTTATTTACTTTCTTTAATTACCCGCCAAAGACTTGTTAGGAACTGCATCGTTAAGATCTTTTCCATGTTGTAATACCACTTTTTAATTTCATGCTTTAATACATCTCGTCGTTTTAATACATCTCGTCGTTTTATAAATAAAAAGAGCAAGATCGAGGACGATGGTGAGAGTGGTCTTGATTGCATATCCAAAGAATAAAGGATTGCTACTCACTGCAAATTGAAGGAGAGAAAAGCTAAGCTGAAGGTATTCCATGTGTTGCTATTAATTTTATACATCCTTATACAGTTTCATACGAAGTTATACAACTATTTATACATCTTTATAAAATTACTTCTATATTGATTTATACATGTTTATACTATATTTTAGTATAGTTTTTGTTCATGATTTCTTTCTTGTTGTTTTTCCATATGCAAGGTTGGAGACTTCTATATACAATCAGCTGATCATTTCCACAACAGGATTAGTTCCCATACCGAGACTGATATTGTCAGTATTTTGAAGCAATGTTTGGCTGACACACAACTTCAAATGTTCCGTGCCAGCTGTTTTGGCTACTTCTTGGACCAGCCTCAATTTAAAATTCAAAATCAACTTATTCATTGTATACTATTGAGGGAAGTTGTTCCGGGACGGGAAAGGGAGTTGTGGGTTAAAATTAATGGTTGTTTGCTACGGTTTGGCATTGGAGAGTTTGCTGTTATCACTGATATGAAGTGTGTTGAAGAAGACGCCATTGTCTATGACAAACATATGTCAATAGGTTGCTAAAAGAGTATTTTCCAGTAGATGGAAAAAGGGCTATAACGAGGGGGCAGCTTTTTGATCGCTTCAAGAAAAAAAACTGGAAGTCGGACGAAGATGCGTTCAAGATGGCCTTGATGGTGTTTGTTCATCATTTCATATTCTCAGATGCCAATAATCATGGTATCAACAAATATGATTTTGATATCATTGAAAGTGGTCAATATCAGACGTATACTTGGGGAAAAAATTCATTTGACGTTATTTTAAAGACAATGAGGGACAAACAGTGTGACTGTTTGACAATGTATAGGCTCGGAGGTTTGCCACTTGCATTACAAATATGGTTTTTTGAGTGATGCTCTATGGTTGAAAAGCATCTAGCTGTTCGCGTTGGCACAAATGTCACTGAAACTCCAACATATGGGGATTTGACTGGCGGGGTGATCATGTCTAGTATCGACAAGGTAAATATTTTGTACCATAATACTTCTTCATATATGATTTTAGTTTTTCTGTAAGTATGTATAATCATGAATGTGTCACAATTTCCTTTTTCTACTTTAGTAATCCAGTTTTTCTTATTGTAGTTGAACTATAGGAACATTTTCCCTACTCGTGAAGAGATGTCAACGCTAAACATCGCCACGCTTTTTGAAGTTAATACCGATGATACTGCATCAGGGGTTGTGCCTGCCTTTCACACTAATAATTCTGTCTCTGCATCTCCACCTTGTCCTCAGAATATGGAGCAACAGTCTAAACGATCTTTTCCTCAGAATACGGAACAACAGTCTAAAGACCTTATCCTCAGAATGTGAAGCAACAACCTAAACTGAGTTATGATCCTTCGGCGTGCATTGATATGTTGAATGTTGAAGTTGAGAAGTTGAGGAGTGTTGTTAGAAAGGTACTGCAGCTTTAGCTTCTCTGTAGTTTATCGGTACTTTTTGTATATACATGATTTTTTGGTTATAAACATGGTTGTTGATTTACTTCTGTTGTTTTTGTTGTTTTTTGTTGTAGTTGACTGATACAGTTACGACACTCAACAGTTATGTAGTTTCTTCCTTTTGAAAAGTGTTCATTTTTCTAAATATGAAGGAAATTAAGAAAACAAGGAAGGAGGTTCCTGATTCTAAGGCAATGTTTTACTGATAAAATCAAATCACTCAACAGTTATTCCTTCTCTGAATCATCACTCAAAAAGTTATGCCTTCTCTTTTTATTATTTTTTATTAGATTCGTCAGTGCATGTGTGGTGACAATACATCTGGTCTCGGCGAATATGATGCCTATCAATATGATGTTGTTCCTGACTTTCTCAAGCAAGTGAATCAAGGTAGCACGTTAGCTGACCAAACAGATTTAGGTGTCAAAGCAAACGATGGAGTTACTGATAGTGTTGATCATGGTATTTGTTCTGCGTTTTATCTTTTTTGTCTGATTTTTCTTTTCTTTATTTTGAAAGTTTTTTTATTATTGGTTTTCTCTGTCTAAGGGGCAGCAGGTGATGTCAAGTGTGATACATTTTGGGATGACATTGGCGATGAAGATTTAGCTGCACTACCAATGTCGCGAATTGTAATTCACATACCATCCATCATAGATGTAGAAGAGGACTACATATCTCCTGAACAGTCGGTTCGACATAAAATATCAGGAAAATATGCCAAATCTCCATATTTGCCAGTTTTTGATTCGGGGGCGTCAGGATTGGTGCACGAGCTTATTTTTTATATCAAGCATCCTTTCACGATCAAAATTGATGATTTTGATCCCTTGTCTCCATTAGCCAAAGAGTTTTGCGCGTTTGTCGATAACGGGATGGATACGAGGCGAAGGTAGCTTAACTTTCTTTAAGCTTTCATGTTCTGGTTTTATATTTGTCAATGAAGGTAGTTCTGATTACTTTTTATTTTTTGTGATTTGAAGTGCCAAAAATATTTATACCGATGAAGTAAATAAGCTTGCAGAAGCTTTTACTTTTGGCTCGTGTCATGTAGGGGTGGGCATCGATCGGTTCAGTTCAGTTATGAATATTATCGGTTTAGTATATCAGTTATCGGTTTACAAATTTGATAAACTGATAACCGATAAGATAAGATATCGGTTATCGGGTATAGTTAATCGGTTATCAATCATTATCCGTTCAGTTATCAGTTTACCCAATAGATAACTCAATCTAGAGTTAAGCAAAAAAGAGAAGACAATTCACTGGAGTTAAGCAAAAAAGAGAAGAATTCACATATAGTATACTACCCATTTATACGTTTTGTCCAGTGGCCACAACTGGAATAGTATTAATTCTTCAACAACAGTTGTCCAATTACATTAATAATAATATAAGATATCGTTTTTCAAATTCCTAACCTGAAAAAAGAAACCGTAGAGAAATCCCTATATAAAAATGATTTTTGTTATAGAAATTAAAAGTCTAATGTATAAGACTAAAGACTTATGCTAGGAGAAACTAGTAAGTTCTATGAAGAATGAAGATGCAGCAACTGAAGAGTGTGGCTGAGAAAGAATAGGAGAGAATGAACTGAAGCCTTAGCATATGTATATACTTAAGGGTAAAGTTATAATTTTATTAATTCTTATTGGGTTATCGGTTAACCCATTAACAAAATAGGCAAACCGAGGCCCGAACTGATAACCCAATAGTGAAAAAATTCTAAACCATTACCGAACCATTAACCCAATAGCCCGATACCGATAACTCAACAAATAATTAACGGTTCGGAGTATCGGTTTTATCCGATATATGCCCAGCCCTAGTGTCAGGTGACCACGAAGGATTGGTTCTACTCACTTGCGTATTATGGTCGACCTTTGATTGACACGGTATTTAATAACTTTCTGTCCTAATGCCTTTTTTTATTTGTTGTGTATCTTTATTGTTTGAGACCTCCATAGTGTATACATAACTTTGTATAATCAAATGCAATATTTTTGTATAATCATGGTATAAGATTGTATAACCTTGTATAAAAATATATAACTCTGTATAATAGTGTATAAATTTGTATATTTAAAAAATCTGCATCATATATTGATTTTTTGTAGTACTTTGAATCATATAGTAGTGATGGTTGTTTTTGTTTTATTTTTCTTGTCTCAAAACTTGGATGTCCTCTTTTACTATTTGAGGAAGAGGGAAAAATATGGGTCGAATGTTGCCATGCGGTTTACTACAACCGACTTTGCCTTTGGTAACAAAATCAATTCACTGTATAAAGATTTCAAAGTGAAGCAAGATCCTTCAGTGATTCCTGAAGGGCATGAAATAGAAGAGTACATTAGAGGGTATTATTGTGATGCAAATGTAGCGTGTCACACTGTTGACCATGTCTTATTCCCGATTTATGTCAAGCACGGAAGAGAAAAATTGAGCCACTGGGTTTTGGGGTTGTTTACGTTCATAGATAGGTGCATCCACATCTATGACTCTAACGGTGGAGCAATTAATGATAGACTTGCTTTGGATGCTGCATTACCTTATGCAATTTTGATACCTTACTTCTTGAAGAGTTCTGATTTTTATGTCGAGAAGAAGGGCATTGATTGGAATAATGGTGCATATACCGATAAATCCCATTCTGATGCTTTGCAGATTAATCTGGTTAATAATGTGCCACAACAGATCAAATGATAGGTTAATCTCAGTTGCTTTACTATTTTACTATTTGTGTACCTATTTATAGTAACGTACAAAGAATCTGATTTTCTTTCAATTACAGTGATTGTGGTGCTTTTGTTGCTGGCTTTGCTGAGTATTTCATCCTGGGTAAGGAAATTCCAAAAGATAATTTTGACATTGAGACACTTCGCATCAGGTGGGGATATTTGTTGTGGGATTATGGACGGAAAAAATAACAGTCCGGTGCAATTAGTGGTGATGAAATCACAGGGAGGTTTTTCAGGAAGAGGAAGAAGGGACGACCGAGAAAGTAGTTCTGTTTTTTTTATTTTAATATATTTTTTCTATGTATCAAGAGTTGTTGCCTAGTTTTGTCTAAGTACTATTCTGCTACTTGTGAGATAACCTTAAAAGATATTATAGATGATTTTATTTTTGTGTAATTTGTAGTAGTCATTACACATTGTTGCTATGCATGAATTACATTTTAATGAATATTTTAGTTGCTTTTTCATTTAACAAAGTATGTATTTTCGTTATTGTTGCAGTTTTGTCAATGTTGCAGGGTTGATACATATGTATACAATAATATACATAGTTATACAATTTTATACAAACTTATACTCTCATTTATACATCTGTATACATATAATAACATTGATTCTTTGCAGTTCTGTTTTGCATTTGTACAATCTCTCAATATATTTAGCACCATTAAAAACAACAACACACTATTATTGGATAATCAAAACATGTATAATGAAACATATTTAACATAATTGCAACATATAGTGTAAATTGTAATTCTTTATTAACATTTGTAACTCAATTGCTTGTGAAACTTAACTTCTCAACATTTGTAACTCTATTGTTTGTGAAACATAACTACTCAACATGACAACCTATGTAATAGGAAGTGTTATGTTTCTAACTATTTATTTTGGTCGATTCCTACATGTATTCTATTGTGACCACTTTGTCCACACACAGAACATGAAAACGCCCTCTTAGACTCTTTCTCTTAAGTAAGTTTGAGTCTTTCCTTTCTTGTCCTTCCTGCATTTCATCTCCCTTTAGGTGGTAGGACCACATCTTCCAGCACCTCTGTTGGGATTGCCCATAAAATCTCATCTGGCATCGATTTCACTGGAAAATCATAAGTTCTAAGGAGGTTATCCTTCTTGTAGTAAAAAGAGCATTACTGTCCAGGTTTCAGTTGTTGGTTCTTCAAAACTGCCCAAGAATGTGGATATGAAAGTTCATCCATTTGAAATTTGCCGCAACTGCATGTTCCCTCTTCAAGGCACACTATGTTTCGCCTTACCCCTTCAAGCGCAGTATATAACTGCTCCGTAGTAGGCCTCACCTACAAAAGTTTTAAAAAATAAATTTAAAGCACATTATACATTATTATACAGAGTTGTGTCATGACCCAAAATCCCTAAGGTCGTGATGGCGCCAGACACCATTGTAAGGCAAGCCAATCATTTATTTAATTGAAACAATTTCTGGTTTTTAACATTTATGAAAAATATTTCCTTTCACTTTATTACATATTAACTAAATAAAATATGTCGAATAAAAAAGTGATTTAAATATTACAATTTATCAAACATATCCCAACACATCCTAGAACCCGGTGTCACAAGTACATGAGCAATTTCTAAGAATTTATACAATAATTACAAGCCTGTCCGAAGTACAAATTGGATGAGGAAATTTAAAATAATGTAATAAATACAGTACGAGAGAGACTCTGTCAGCTGCGGATCGCCTCCGGATGATGCAGCTCGCCTAAGTCTTCGAATCCTTCACATTGCTATGAAAGTACCTTTGCAATAAAATGCACAGCAAGTGTAACATGAGTACAAAAACAACATGTACTCAGTAAGTCGCCCGCCTAACATCAGAGAGGTAGTGATGAGAGGTCGAATTAGACACTCACTAAGGGTCAGCAAAATTAATTAACACTATAAGATGAACACGATAGGCATGTAAAGGTAGTAAAACAACAATATATATTAGGCACTGAAACCCAAATAAATACTGGAAATAAACAAAACAGATACCACTTCCTCATTATTTTCCAAGATATCTTAATTAAACAATTTCCTCTTTGTTTTCCCCCAAATATCATAAATCCACAATTTCTTCTTTATTTTCCCCCAAATATCTTATCACTTTAAAAATCATGAAAAACATTTAACAATTTAGCATGCGCATACGAGATAAGGACAACCGGCCTGAGCCATCATAATAAACATCTTTGTGCATTGCGAGGGTCGAACGGCCCGAACCATAATATTTCTTTCAATCTCGCCGTGGCGTACGACCCGCTCCCATGAGAGTGGGGGAAATAAAACTCCGCTCGCGGAATGTAAATTACGAAGCGGTCACATGAAGACATGCACAATCAACAATCCACCCCGAATACGCCGGGAACACAAATACTCAAGTAAATGACCGATTTCTCTTTAAAAAACCACAAAATAGTGTTTAAATCCTTTTTTCGAAATTCACTTGCCAAGTTTTTATAATGTTTAATAATACAACCCTATCCGGAAATACAATTTCCCGCGAAGGAAAATAATTCTCTTTTTAGATGCTTAAGAAAGTAAACTCTAATCTTCTTTAGTCATATTACAATTTCAATTATATTAGCAGTATAATATTACAGACAAGATCACTGGTACAACAGGTAAGGCATGCTAGTGGGTCCTAGGCTACCCGGATATGGCATAATAGTAGCTACGCACGGACTCCCGTCACCTCGTGCGTACGTAGCCCCTAAAGATAATAGCATATACTTAATTAATTTATCTAGGGGGACAATTCCCCCTCACAAAGTTAGAAAGGAGATTTACCTCGCTCCGAAATCCCATAACCGCCCTCCAAGCCCTTCCGATGACTCCAAATGGACACACAACGCCCCAAAACTATCCAAACAACAACAACCCAATGAAAATATACTATAATATTTGTAACAATTCCAAATTATATAATTTCCCAACCCAGCTGAGTGAAATGACCAAATTCCCTCGGGCACACGTGCCCGGAATCCAAAATTTCTCGAAGATACATTCTACCTATAGCTCTACTAGTTCAATCATACAATTTAATCTACATTTCATGCTCAAATTCGTGGCTAAAAATCCAAATTACCATTTTTCACGGTTCCTCAATATTTTTCCAAATTCCTACCAATTTCCATGTCTAATCCATGCATATAATCTTGTATTTAACTTAAAAACGGGAGGAATTTACTTACCTTGATAATGCATGAAGGAATCCTCGCTTTGAAGCCTCCTAAAATCGCCTAAGCCCAAGAGGAAATGAAAAAAATGAACCAAGAATCCTTGTTTTTAAACATTCTGACCAGGACGATTTCCGCACCTGCGGTCCCCTTATCGCACATGCGCTTTCGCAGGTGCGCCCAAATCTCCCGCACCTGCAGCCTCCTTGGCTCCAGCCCAAAATCGCACCTGCGGTCCCCTTATCGCACCTGCGCCCAAATCTCCCGCACCTGTGTCCTTCTTGGCTCCAGCCCAAAATTACACCTACGGTGCCTTTAGCCTCACCCGCGGCCAAAGCCTCGCAGGTGCGGATCACACTAGATGAAAACAACCTTCACCTTTCTTCAACTTCAAATATTGATCCGTTAACCACTTGGAATCCACCCGAGGCCCCCGGGACCCCGTCCAATCATACCAACTTGTTGCAAAACATAATACAGACTTTCTCGAGGCCTCAAATCACATCAGAAAACATCGAAACCACGAATCGCACCCAAATCCCAACTTTATGAACTTAGAAATTTCCAGCTTCTACATCTGATGCCGAAACCTATCAAATCACGTCTGATTGACCTCAAAATTTGTGCACAAGTCATATTCAACATTACGGACCTGCTCCAACTTCCGGAATCGCATTCCGAACGTGATATCAAAACTTCCACTTCCGGTCGGATTTCTCAAAAACCTTCAAAATTCTATTTTTAGCCAAATGACTTCAAAATGACCTACGGACATCCAAATTCACTTTCGATCACGCTCCCAACTCCAGAATCACCACACAAACCTATTCCCAGACTCGGAATCTTAAACGGACATCAAAAACTCTGAAATGCACTTCAAGCCCAAATGTATAAAATTCTTCAAAAATGCTGACTTCCACAATATGCATCGAACACTCCCGGGTTATCCAAAACCCGATCCGGACATACGCCCAAGTCCGAAATCATCATACAACCTGCAGGAACCTTCAAATCCTTATTCGGAGGTCGTTTACTCAAAATTCCAATCTTGATTGATTCTTCCAACTTAAGGCTTCTGAAATGAGAATTTTCTTTCCAAATCAACTCTAAACTTCCCGAAATTCTATTCCGACCACACCTACAAGTCATAACACCTGAAATGGAGCTCCTCACGAATTCAAAACGCTAAATGACGAACTAGATCTCAAAATGACCGGTTGGGTCGTTACAGTTATACATCCTTATATTTGATTCGTTTTACCGTCATTTGCTCCGATGCAATCAGATTTTCTCGAAGGAGTTATTCGTACTTTTTGCCAAGATCTGTAGATGTCTTTTGCACTTTTTCTATTTTTGTTGTTCTACTATTGTAGCAAATTTGTCTTGTACTCCAGCAATCACATTACTGGGAACTCTCTAGCATACTTGTTTGCTGCATTAATTGACTCTGCAATATTGGAAGTCATTACCATTGACCTTTTCACTTTGGAGTATGCCTTAGACCACCTTTCGTAGCCAATTTCGAACAAGTAAGGCTGCACCCTCGGATCAATTTTGCACATCCCTGTCATATGGTATTCAAACTTCTCCATCGTGTAAGCCTTAGCCAAAGCGAAGAAGATATCCTTCAATTGTTTGTGATGTTTCTTGAATGTGCGCTTGACATTCTGCCACAAGTGACATGCAAATACAATGTGGAACTTCTGGGTACATAGCTTTTGTGGCATTGAAGATGCTTTCATTTCTATCTGAAACTATACACATACCTTCCCTAACACCAACAGTACCCTTTATCTGGACGAAGAACCACTCCTAAGATTTATTATTCTCTGAATCTACAATTGCATATGCAAGTGGAAGGATTTTCCTGTTTATACAAAATAGATATTAGGATTCAGACAATTATACAAATCTTAGACACAGTTATACACGAATATAAAACTTTATACATACTGAAAATTTTATAAAAACAACAGCTCTGAAATCCTATACACGTTTATACATGAAACTACAACATTATACGAACTGCAGAAACAAGGTAGATGCAGTCAACTCACCAGCTCCATCATGTGTGCAAGCAGTCAATATGTACCCTTATATGATGCTTTAAGAAAACTTCCATCAACAACTATTATCGGTCTGCAATGCTCCCAACCCTTGCTAGATGCATATAGCGAAAAATATGCATAAAGAAAGCATCCATCTTCTGATTTTTGCAACTTTGTAACCGCTCCTGGATTTGTATGCTCCAATATATACAAATACCTTGGCAACTCCTTATATGAATCGCTCGGACTCCCTCTTATCATTGCCATTACTATCTCTTTAACTCTCCATGCTTTGACGTAGCTCACTTCAACCCTATGTTGCTTTTGTATATCCTCTATTATATAATTTCCGGTGTACTTTTTTGGAATTAAGATACTTGTCCTTGATTATACTAGCAATTACACTTGAAGTAGCTTGACGTTGTGTTAAGTATCTTTCACCATAGCCGCATGTGTGATTATTATTGTAACTTCTCACCTTGAATATGTTTTCCTTGTAAACGGCAGAACATTTGAAACTCCAAGCACAATTGGCATCCACATACATAAGGTGATACCTAGGATTAAAGATCATTCAACTTCTAAATACACTTGTATACAAAAACATAACTAGATATATACTAATTTTAATAGCTATATACAAATATATACTACTTTATATATATTTATACATATAAATAACAGAATATACAATTATTGCTATACTTTGTTGCGCTTCATCTCTTCACCTTGAATTGGAACTTCTCGCTTACAACCAAGTTCTTCATCACAGTGACAAATGTCTCTTTATCTTTATAAACTTGATCCTCCTCAACAAATTCGCTTAACACATTATCTATTATACCCGTGTTTTTAATAAATTCGATATCAAACATAATCTCAGTGCTATCAACTGTGGATACATCTACACAATTGGAACTTGTAGCAACCAAACAACTGGAATTTGTAGCAACCAAACAACTAGAACTTATAGCAACCAAACGATTACCATAAATGTCTTTCACAGTCACATACAATGGGTATTCAGTGAAATTCAAGTTTTTCTTCTTTGATCCGATATACACCTTAACACCCATACCATTGTAAATCAGGATCGGTGGTAAACCATCCTTTGGGAGAAAGTTAATCTCTAATGTGTTTAACTCCAAATCGATTCTAATCTGTTTTGAAATTGCTTCAACTAAATTGTTGTAGCTGAATGTCGACCCGATTATTACACAATCGCTGATGAAATTGATAAACTTGTTGTCTTCCCATTCACCACTATGAAGAACGTAAACTAGAAAAAGCTCCATCAAACAAAAAGTTGAAATAAAAATTGCAGCAAAAAAAAAAATTGCGCTAATTGCAGCAAAAAAAATTTCACTTTTCGTGTTTGATTTGCTGTTAATTCGAGATGAAGAAGTATTTTTAGGTTTTTTGGAGTTGCATTGACTGTAAGATCGCGTTTTTGTAGATTTGGGGAAGAAGAATGGAAAGAATAAGAGAAAATCCCGTTGAAAGATACAAAATCCTGCTTCTGAATCCCAAAAAACGAAAATAATGCCTCTTTTTCGGATATGAGCATGTTATTTTTGGGATACTCAATTATAAATTGAAATATGGGTTATAAAGTTGAAAAGAAGGCAGCCCAGTTGTTTTAATATGAAATTTCCCTTTTTTAATTCATCAATCTTTGATTTTAAAGATTCTAAAGAATTTTCAATCTCAACCAAGTACGGAGAACATGTTCTAGAAAAGTATATCCCACTTTATGAAATTATTTTTCTTTTTAAAAAAAAAATTTAAATTCTAACCTAAAATGTATTTGCAAGTCAAACAGAACCTTTATAATACTTAATTACTATTGTTGCAATATTAATTAGTTAAACATTAAGAATTAACTACAATTTAAGAACTAATAATGCTTCAATAAATCTTTTATTTCGTCCCCCTGCGTGCCTTGTCCATGCCTCATGGCCCGGGGACTTGCTTGGGCTTTGCTAAAAGAGCTTCATTCTTAGGTGGGGTTCAAAAATCTTAACCCAGTCCAATTAAACCACGGGCTTGGATAAGCCGACACAAAGGGCTAAGGCCCAAGGGTGGATTTTGTTTTAGGTGAAGCGATGTCTCGTGACACCGATCCGTCCGGAAATTTTTGATGTGCAAAAATGAAAAACTTCCCTATATAATAAGTTGACATTATGTGGCTTATATGCACTAAGTGCAATGGCTATGCGCTTTATAATTCATGCAACTTTAGGTTTTGGGTTCGAGCCCTAACCACAACAATATTTTTGTTTTTTTAAAGGTTTTGAGATTCAGTTATAAAAAAACAAAGTTGGGAATTGCAATTTCGAACCTACGACCTACACTAAGCTTAAACGAACCACACCACCGAGCCAAAGCCAGTGGCGAGTCAAGCGCACTTATTAACTAACATATAACTATCAAATAATACATTACAAAAATACCTGAATAATGTATTAATGTATTTTGATATGATCCAAATTGTGTAATTTGTTTAACCAACGTCACTACCAAATCATTAGGTCACTCTTTTAAATGTGATATCACTTATAAAATGTTTAGCGTCGTCATTGCTAAGCATATATTAAAGGCTCTAGTCAATATGATATAGAAAAAAAATATTTTAAAATATTGATCAAAGTTCATATAAATTGAATCTAAAGAATTAAAAAGTGAAACATAACTTAGGATGAAATCAACAATTTCTTTCTTTTTCTATTGGGAAAGAGTAAATAATTAACAAGTATTAAACTCTATTTTATTATCTCCGAGTAAGTTATCAGCTGACGGTCCAAGCAGGAAAAAGTTACTACTCTTTTTTTTCTCTCCATTGAGCTCAATTATCATATTAGATTTATTGTTAGTCTTTTACAAAAGTAATTTTTTGTTTTACATTAACCACTTATGACTTTTGTTTTGTATTTAACAACTTATTAACTTTGTCTTTTCCAGACGACCAAGCGCTTTCCTAAGAAAAATATATCGAACACTATGTCCAGTACATGAAACTAGAATTTTCAGTAAGAAAATGCAACCAAAAAAAAAAAAAAAAAAAGGTTCGAATTAACCTTTTGTTTACCCTCAAATTTGGATAACAATTAAATTTATATTGTGGTTTTAAGGATATGTGATTTCACTCAATACTAATTGATAAATAAGAAAATAAATGACAGAATTAAATTAGATATAAATCAAACTGGTGTGCGAACAGAAGTTCTGCCTCGAATAAGGTACCTTCGAGGTGATAACAATATGAGAACGATTAAGATAAAATAGCCTGATGAACAGTAACAAGCAAACAAGAAAGAATTGTATAGCTTTTTCTCAGTAAAAGAATGATGTTTACAAATGACTGGAACTCCTCTTTATATAGTAGAGGAATCCTAATTATGGTATACTTCTAATTACAGAAGGGAATCGTAAAAACAACTAATTAACCGCTTCTGATTTGATCAGTTCCGAGATTCACGTCACGATCCTCGACCAATCACGGATATCTCGCTCTTTCTGTTACTAAGCTATCCCCGATGTTACTCGAAGTCTACCTCCCCAGGCTTAGATTGATACCCGTCTCGATCTCGAAAGAGACTTCGATTTCGAACTCAGTGCCTCAGCCCTTCGATGCAACGCCCTAGTCTCGATCAAATAGTGAAAGCGGGTAGCCCCAATTTCTATCGTATACACCCTTTTTTTGGCTCCTAGCTCCGTTCATGACTACGTCGCGAAGTCATGCAGCGAGGGACGTAGGCACCTTGTTTCAAAAGGTATCACGTGACACCACTTCGTCGAGTTTTGTTTGTAATATGTATGTATAAATAATAAAAGAAGTTAAACTAATGCATGTAAATATAAAAATGACACTGCTTATTGTCACAATGATTTATTCATTTATTCACTTTTTCAAATATTGACGTGCACTCCGTCCAAATAAAAACTCTTGTGTACGTGATGTGTGGCTAGAACTCGTGATTTTAAGCATTATTTACCTCGCATTTTATGTACTTTAATG